>JACXGM010001397.1:0-47779 GCA_016801145.1 Umbra pygmaea
AAGAGTTTTTAACAATTGAAGAGATGTGAGAGCCAAAAGATAGAGTTGAATCGAATATGACACCAAGGTTACGAATTGATGGCGAAGGCATATAGTGAATTCCATCAATATCAAATGACTGGTCCATCCTTTTGACTAAGGCAGTAGAGCCAATCACTATTATCTCTGTTTTCTTGTCATTTAACTTGAGGAAATTCAGTGAAGGTTTCACAATCAATTGCACCCTTAAAGATTATTGTAAATAACATCTACCAAAACTAAACCAGGAATTAAATTTCACTTAAGTTAATTTAGGAACTATATTGAGCCATTACATCACTTTCTGTTCCACTAGGGTATAAAATGAGGTAACACGCAGGGACAGACTGGCCATCGGGAGGGTTGGGAGTTTTCCCAAATGGCCGGTCCATTCCGGGCTGAACGGGCCGTCATATTTTACTTTTTAAAACAGGTGACAGTAGGCTGAAATCAGCTGCCTGTTGCATCCGCAGGAGTGCAAAACTGCGCTCTGGCCTGGCCATCAAATCAAAAGAGAGAGTTCCCCTATATTTAGATGAGGAGAAAGCCAGAGAGAATGACGGATGCGGGGAGCGACAGATACAGCGTGCGCGTGCGCCACCCCCCTGCCGGCCGCTCCATCCAAAGTCCTGGGCCAAATTTTTGTCCCAGTTCATCCAAGGTAACACGCATGCAATATGCCTTTGTCATCCAACACCATGAAAAAAACAAATAAACTGGCAGTTCAAAAGAGACAGCTGGTCAGAGACCTTCATAAATCTGGTTATGGCTACAAGAAGATCCTCAAACGATTGAATATACTACTGAGCACTGTCAGGACAATAATAAAAAAATTCTAAAGATATGAAACAGTTTAAAACCTCATGGGTAGAGGACGCAAATGCATTTCGCCCCCTAGGATAGAGAGGAGAAAGGTGAGAGAAGCAACAAAATCCCCAAGAATCACTGTGAAAAAGATTTTTGTTTGCCTGTTCACCCGCTGTGTACGGAAACTTCATGGAATTATGCGACAACCCTATTATACCTACTAACACGTCTGGCAAAACCTGGCTAAGGGTTGGATGAGATATCCCTGACCTGTCAGCCAATTCCCTCTGGAAAGTTCCAGTCACCAGAAGTCCTAGTGTTGTAAGGACATGAAGTGGGACTGGCGTGGTGTCTCCGAGTGCTTCTCTGTAACGCTGGACCCAAAAGAGCGCAGAGGTCCAACAGGATGGCCAGAGGAAGTCGGAACCAACTCAAAAGCCACTCGTCCTCATTTGCCAGCAAGTCTTCGTTTGCCACATCTTGTGTGTCATTACGCATTTTGATGGCATGGCTTTTTATAACCATCCATTTGATTGTATCTGATAAGCTACAGATGTCGGTATTAATATAATTGTAAATGGGAAATACTTCTGTGCAAATGGGATTTCTTGTAACTTTCAAAATGTTTAAGACATGCGTCAGGATGGAATACAATTAAAAATAAAATTAAATAAAGGCATATAAATTAACACTGATTCTGTAGCTAATGAGCATTTATACTATGAAAAAACTCCCCAACGGACAATAGACTATTTATTATCTATATGCTCCGCCAGACAGAGACATCGAAAAGAAAATCTGTTTTAAACATGATTTTGTTCTGTTTTTAGTATTATTTATGAGGATGAATTACATAACATGCCAATATATTTACAGAACATATTTGAGTGTTATTTTTGCAAATATGTCTTCATTTGCCTTTACGTTACAATCTTGTTTTATTTTGTTTGATTTTCACTGCAGGCTGTTAATTGTAAGAATGGCTTTTTGAAATCTTTAAATTATTAATGAGAGGCAGTATTTCGATTTCGTTTACACAACGGTCTGCAGTTTCACACACTTTCATGAGCTTCCTCCATCTTCCGACAGTGTCGCCATTTCTCATTTCACCCATTTCTGTGCGTACGACTGGGTCAGAGAGTCTGTGAAGGACCGCGCATTTTCCCATCAAGTTTGCTTTTTATAAATTTAAATTATTGCGTAGAGCGTGGCGTTCGTCTTCTTTTGTGCATACGCCACATTTATAAATTAAGCCTCTGGTGTCTAAAAGTTTGAGGGCTTCATGCACCTTTATGGTTGTGAGCGGAATGAAAGTGAATGTTTGACTAGTCGTAGCATGGCCATCAAAACAAACAGTGGGGCAATTCTCATGAGTAATGTTGAGAGAGTCAAACAAGGAATTACAGGCAATGAAATGCTTTTTAAAACAACCAAGCATTTTGGCCTTATCAGATAATTTATGTGAATCCTTAACAATGCATGGTGGAAGCTCTATGCCATTTTTATTTCCAGCTAAGCATTTAATCGTTTTCCAAGATTTTAAGGGACTGCTTAGATTGATAGTGGTTTGAGTAAGGAAATGGTCAGCTTTGGCTTTTCAAATAACAACTGTGCATGCATTACGCATTTGCCTGTAGAGCAACCAGTCTGAAATGAGACTTGTTCTCCTGGCTTTTGCCAAAGCCTCATTGCACTCGTGGAGTGAGTTGGCTAAAACTGATATAAACCATGCATTGTTTCGGCCCTTAACTCAGTACTTCCTTAGGAGGGCAGGCTTATCAACAATTTCTGTAAAACCATCATGAGTGAAATTTCCAGGCATTTAACATCAGCAATGAGGTACATTTTCTCCCAATCAAAATAAAATAGGTACTGGAACAACCCTTGTTCAGTATGTTTAGTGTCACGCCTGTATGTATAGTGAAGGGAGAGCAGGAATCGAACACAAGCGGTTGTCCACATCTCCAATGGCGATGAGCCAGACTCCAGGGAGGTTAGAAAAACCAATGCAGTGGTGCAAGGTGCTAGACTTCAGGGGCTGTTCTTATGGAAGATATCTACTGTACCTTAAATCTGGAAGGATTCAAGTAGGATGTATGGAAATAGAATACAATAGCTGAATAATTGAATGGGGACTTCTGTTCTATTCATTCTATCTGACTAGATGACTCCAGGTATGTCACTTTTTAGCAGTCCAGGGGCCCTCTAGGACACAACGTTCCGCATGTACCCAGCCTTTTCTTGTTGCTAACATCTAGCAGACTGGCAGGTACATTTTTTAAGTATTGTGCTGGCAGCATACTTTTCTAAATGGCATATTGCCTAGTAAGTGCCATGAGCATCAGGCCAAAAATCAAAAAGTAATTGGGTTGAATCCCTCAGATGACAAGGCAACTTTCTGTCATTGTGCCTTTGAGCCAGGCAACCCACATTAAGGCGAAATGTGTCAGTTGCACATTTGTTTCGTGTATTTTACTTAACCGGTCTGAAATTGATACATGCTTATCGCTGCCATACTGAGAACATACAGTTTATTGACTTGCAAAAAGACTGAATAAAATGATTTCTCTTGTTATTTGAGGGATTTTATTCAACAATGGTTACTGGTAAAAACGTATAAAATGCTCTAACAACTAGGCTGCCTGCCTCCTATTAATGCTGTAGGATAAGAGCGTCTATAAAGGGGATGTCTCATGTAATTTCGAATGGTATCCCTTTTTAGATGTAATTTAAGTCACCTCCATGTGAAGATGTGTGTTGACATTCACCAGACATCTTAGCATGACTGGTACATTATCATGTCTCAAAACAAAGTATTCAGCAAAAAAAGGATTGTAAGACTAAAATATAAAATAAAAAATAGTGACTAGAAAAAGTAATGAATTGCATTAAAACAATACATCAAAAACATCAGAAAAAAATACAAGTTTGCATATTGCTTAGAGAATAAAATGTTTTATCTTTTCATTAATAGAAAATGCTTACAATTTTACATATCATTATTTTATTTCAACATTTTATTTTTATATACATGCACAGTAGCAAATTAGTGTTTTCACATGCTGAACGTTGATTGATGTACTGCCAGTTACATGTAGCATGAGCCTACCTTGATTAACGTTGATAATAATCCAAAAAGGTTTAATGAAAATAGATTGGGATGGTCCATCCACTGTCACCAGCAAGTGCCTCTGAAAACATGATATTCAAACATAGGTTCTGTTACAATAATTCTGCAAACACCAACTTTCCATATTACCAGCTGTTCCGAAGTCGCCGCCCATTATCACGTTATCATATCACAGCTACGCTTTTGCAAAGGATCACAATTGAGGACCAATAAAAATCCCATGCGCTTGAAGCAATGTTCTCTCGTGCAACCTCCCTCTTTGGAATCAGAAACTTAACATTGAACATAACGTATTTAGACTGTGAATAGAAACTTAACAGCAACCTAAACCACTATGTAATGTTAAACCTATATGCTGGCTTGTTAATCATGTAATGCAATTGAATGTTCAAACAGTATAGAAGTCATGCTGATAGCGGATTTATTTCCATTGTCTGACAAAACTGACGTTGCCCACAGACAAAGTTCTAATCATGACTACCCGACCTTTTAAAAAAATGTTCTAGTAAAAAGTTGAAATGTAAGCCCAACCCAACAATAGTGTTAGTCCGACACATTTTACATATGCAGAGCGTTTTAAATTAGCAGAACGTATTCATTTGTTGGAATTGGGAACAGTCAGTACTAACATCGTTACACAAAGCCTATTTAAAAAAAATGTTTGTACTCTTTTACGAAATAGCTTTCAAGCGTCGTTATCTTACGCAGACAGTACGTAGCCTACTGTTTATCTTAACCGCACTAGGATTTGTCGGCAGAGGGAGGGAACGAAGACGGAACGGCCGGGTTGAAACCACGTGGTTTCCGAGAAAGCGAAAGTAACTACACTGGCACTCAATAAGGAAACTAACCTAAACGAAACTGTTCAAATCCAAGTCGGTTAATTTTAGGAACCTGTCCACATCATATATCATCATTGTGCCTTGTATGTATATTTGACCATTTTCCTGAAATATCTAGTAGGCTATACTTGAGGCAGAACCTTGTATTCATAAATCAGACACCACTACTGCTGAGGGAGTGAAATGATATACAGTACATTTATTTACCTTCATCATGACCTAATAAGGAGTAAAGCCTGGAAGGGATAAACTGTGTGTAGTGGGATATGGCACCATTCTTCAAGAAGAAATGTTTGAGGCTGGCGGTAGCAATGGGCAGGGAAACGTGCGTCTTGCCCACCCAATCAAAAATTCAGAAAACTTCAGAAAAATAGCACAGAAAAGAAATACCAATATTGTTTCTAACATCTGATTGGGTGGGCATCCTACAGCCCGCCTACAAAGGTTGTCAGGCTGTCAGTCAAGTCAGGCTTTTGTGTCTGAGTTCACTGTACTCAAATGGCCTCCACAGTCAACAGAACTCAATCCAATCAAGCACCTTTGGGATGTGTTGGAAAGGGAGATTTGCATCCTGAATGTGCAAATGACACATCTGCAGGAACTGCGTGATGCAATGTCAATATGGACCAAAATGTCTGAGGAATGATTCCAGCACCTTAATGAATCTATGGCACAAATTATTAAGGCAGTTCAGAAGGCAAAAGGGGGTCTAACCTGGTATATCACACTTTGTACTCTAGTACTTCTTATAAATGTGCAATGATGTTGAAATCTTGATTGTGAAAGCCAATGTTTATCATGTCATCCTTGTGTCCATGAAACCACTCTTGAATCGGGTAATCAATGTGTATGGTTGATTATTATCCTGGAATACTGGATAATCATGAGGGAATAGTGTTTGCTCGTACCACAAGATGGCTGCCATACTATAACGCAGGGGTGGGCAAACTACAGCCCGCGGGACATATGGGGCCCGCCGGGTGGTTTGATCCGGCCCGCGAGGCATTTAAACTCCTCTAAGTCTATTTGACGCTCTAGAGGAGTGTTTCTCAAATGGCGATAAGTGTACCCCTTGGGGTACTTTGGAGTACTGCAGGGGGTACATTCAATTTGATTTTCTTTTCAATTAAAAAATATGTCATGCATAATTCCTAAAATAATTATACTATAATAATGAATGAATTAAGTGATGGATTCTAAACATTTCAAATGTAGCATTTAAATGTTTTTGTTTAAAAAAGGTTGTTGTTTAGTGAATCTATCACTGCCGGCGCTGTATTGTACCTCTTCCCATAGACTTTTTTTTCAACCAAAAATGTTTTGCGCTGGTACTTGGCTTAAAAAGGCAATTCAACAGGGGTACAGTATTGAAAAATGTTTGAGAAACACTACTACTAGTGCGTCAAACGCAATTATCTCACAAACCGTACATGCTAGCAACTAAAGTGGAAAGAGGCAAATCTTATATAAATAATAAGTGGTGGCTCATCTCTGTGTGTTAATCAGAGCTGGAGATATCGCAACTCAAAGCCGACGGTCTTTCTTTTTGACTAAAATATCACGGACAGGAAGTAGGAAGTGAAAATGACAAAATAACTAACTTACAATGATGTAGGACATCATCTTGCATAAAACAACAATTTTAGGATTTGGGAATTAGCTGGGTTTTAAAAGCGTATAGAAATCTAGTAAGAAATGGGTGCTTGACAATATCCCTGGGGGCTTGACAATATCCATTAAAAAGCCTTATTCATCATGGATGGTTTTCATACTTTTACACATAAAAAACAAAATATACATATGTTCGTTAGTTTTTTGGAATAAATATTTAATAAAACATAAAATTCAATGACCCATGGCCAGGATGTTGGATTTCATCCATGTTGTAGCCATGGGTCTTCTCAATCCAAAACCGTATGGGACTTCCCTGTAGGTCAAAGTATGACCTTTCCAGAGTCAACCATGTGCCAAGCAGACTAAAGCCCCCCAAAGAACCTGGAGGGTTAAAAAATAAAATAATTACCAACCCTTCAAAGTTGACTGACGCAACATATCTCCAGAAGCGTACATGTTAGAAACAAATGCAGAGATATCACTTCTCAAAGTTTGATACTTTTCACTGACTTTATTTTGGTTAACTAAAAATATTACAGACAGAAATCAGTAAGTGAAAATGATGGCTGGGTTTTTAAAAATGTATACGGAAATAGTTACTATTAGCTACTGTAAATACATAGTTTAATTTACTTATTTATATTTATACATCCCCCAATCTTTGTCACACTGGTGACACTCTCAAGACCTGGGGGCATGCCAATATGGATTTTACAGTGATGTTCATCATGGTTTAGCTACAAGTATTTTACAATACAGTGAACCCTTGCTATATCGCGGTTCACCGTTCACGGTCTCGCTGCTTCACGGATTTGCAGGATGCAGCGGCTCAGTCAGAAGAGCAGTGAAATACACGAGTCACTATTTGTCCTACTGTATTTTTAACATAATCATTTTCATTTCTCCCGTTCTAATCCAATGACTCGGGTCGCGGTGGGTGGTGCTGATCTCCGCAATTTTGAAGCCTTCAGTTCGTATTGATGATTAAAATCATTATTTTACAGTACAGTAGTTATTGTTTAACAAATAAAAGTAAAAATTTTGTAAAAATAAACATTTATACAATACTTTTATTTGTTAAACAAATGCTTGGGCCTGTAAAAAGTTTTTGTTATTTGGTTTCAATGTATTATGCAGTATTTCATTGTATAATAATTGTAAAAAAATAAAGGTTACTACTTCACGGATTTCGCCTATCACGGGTTCTTTTTGGAACATAACCCCCGCGAAAACGAGGGTTCACTGTAATTAACAAAAGAATTAACATACATTTTTGTATTTTTTTGGCTCTATATGACATCATGCATGAAAATCATTGTCACAAAAGTTTGGGTTTCACATATTCTTGTAGCCAAGAGTCTTCTGAATCCAAAACTCAAAAATGTCCAAATGCGCTGTTGTCTTATTCGCAGGTGTCTGTGAGTATGCTAAATAGTCTTGAAACAAACAGTAGTCAGAGCCGCAGTTTGTCAACAGGCAAACCAGGCAACTGCTTGGGGCCCAGGCCGCTAGGGGGCCCCCAAGGGCTGACAAACCTAGGGCCCAAACACTCTAGAATTGGCCCTGGCAGTAGTAACTTAATTCTGAGAAGTCAAACAAGGAAATGGTCTAACAAAACATTTATTTTCTGTAGGATACACAGGTAACTGTGTAGGGGGTGGGGGTAATTTAATGAAATAACATTTCCTATTTTTCATGCATCACTATAAAATATTGCACTTTGGCCAATCTTTTGCCAACTCAAATCATGGGCGCCATATTGGATACCATCTTCAGGTGACTCTACAGTGTAACCCTATGGGGCAAATATCCTATCTTGAAATAAATCGCTTATTTTCACTATAAACAGGCACATACATGTTATTAACAATGTTTGTCAATATGTAAAAGGCCCTTACAGAAATATTCCAGTGTATATTTACCTATATCGTAAATGGGCCTCTAAAAAATGTTCATTAAAGTGAGTGAACACGTCGCCTAGTAAGTCTCGAGTCTGAGCGGTGTTTACCTTTTTCTCTTCAGTCTCCCGAGTCCAGACGTAACCTTTTGTAGTTCATTCATCGCCGAGGACAGGTTAAACTTACTAGATGGCGAAAATTGTAACTAAGTAGTGCTGCATTGTAAAGTAGCTACTGCACTGTTAGGCTATTATTATTATTAAAAGACATCGATAAACCCTTCACATATTGTACGTAGCCTAAAAAATCACATTAATTTCACATTCAGCTCCCACACCTTTCGCCTTTTTGGTTCGAAGGAACTTGTGAAATTATTTGCCGCTTCCCGGTAATTTATTGCAGCCAAACGCGCAACATTAGGGAATTTTTTTCAGTGATTTATGTCATTTTGTAAATACAAATACATTGTTCCACTATTTCCTGCACCAATATGTCAGATGAACGTTGTTATCCAACATGGAGTCCACGAAACACGTGACCAGTCACCTCGGACCCAATCGCATAACGGGATAGCTCAGAACATTCAAATCCATAGCTGGCCTAACTCCCAAACTCTCTCTATATATACGGCTCTGTAAAGGATCCTCTTCTATATATATAAATACAGTAGACATTGTGGGCTGAAGGCATCCTTTGTCTTTCTGGAAACGTAAACCCTGTATGGGAAGAGTGAAAGATCATTCATCAGACCATATTACAATTGCTCCAGTGCCCAGTGGTCCAGGATGTGTGGTCCATACACCATGGTATGTCCTTGTGACAAATAATGGCTCTGCAACAAATTCCAGCGTAGTGAAGCTGACAATGTATTTTAGTTGAGAATGGGTCAAAGTTCACACTAGCATATTAACCTTCATCTCTGGCCTTTCATTTCCTTTCTGTTTTTAGCCTATGTCTTACACTGCTTTTATTCTTTTATTTGTGTTATTGTGTGTTTTTAATACTTTCCCTTTTTAGATTCAACAGTTCTGTAAAGCACTTTGGTCAGCCTAGTGGCTGTTGTAAACGTGCTGTATAAATAAATTGAACTTGAACTCAAAGTGGTGCTGATTCAATTCTGTTTACATTTTTAAGTCTGTACACATTGACAATACTTAACAGGATATTTGCTCAATCTCTGTCAGCTTTGACTTGCCAATCTCATTAGTACACGTTTAGCATACAGCCTACTGTCATGATTTTTTTTCATCTTTACCTCTTGACAATGTAATTCAGCAGTTTTTGTAAAATATGCACTGAAAATATTTGGGCATTCATTATTAAGCCTTTTAGGATCTCTGTTATTTGCCTTATATTGCTTTGAAAACCAAAATATTAAAGTGCTAATTTTCATAGCTCTTATAGCTGACTGCTATGTACTGCTAATCAACAATCAACCAAATGTGAACAACCAGTATGCAGCTGTGTTTGTAAATGTGATATAGATAGGTTTCCATGTGGAGTTCCTGTTATATTGTCAACAGCATCAGGCAGGTCAAATGCTAAGAGTAAAGAACAACAAAGTGGGTACAGGTAAGTCCATTTTTATGTCACTTCTACATTTAGGGTTGCACAATTAATTTAACCTTGAAATCATGTAATACTGAAAGAGGAAATGTTCCCATTTTGAAAGCCATGCAAAAAATCAAACTTGGTTTCATGATAAAAGTTTGTTTCAGTCATACCATGGGTGACTTATTACCTGAAAATGAGTTATTCGTTCTTAATGGTTAACATTGTTTTTCCCAAATACAGAATGTCCAAGCAAATTACTTTCTTGTTTCTTTAGTGCAGCAGGTAAAAGTGTGCCAGGTAAAATAAGTTACTAACTTACCAGTGATCTATGAAAAACGAAAACCTTCAATTGGAACTATGGGAAACTATTCTAAAATTACACCGCTTTACCTGGTCATTAGGGTCTTACTGAGGAACTTCCCAAAAGTTGTGAACTCAGCCCAATCCAGAAAATAAATCTATTACAGTATTTATGCCCATCTTTGCTACCACCCCACAATTATACAAGAAAGTCAGCTGAAGAGGGAACTATGATTTTCTATTGTGGAGGGACAAATGAAAATGTAACAATTTTTTGTAAAGATGATTGTAATAATGAAGTGATTTACGTGAGCCTTTTGTGAAAATATTGAATAGGCACAACAATTAAAATACAACAATGTGTAATAAACATTTAATCTTTATACAAAACTTGGTTCTTGATAGAGAAGCTTAACATAGTATAATTTATATGTAAATTTTGTTAATATTTCATGCTCACAGACAAACATAAAGCGTATGCTAACCTCTGGCATAATATAGATGCAAATATATGAGATGTAACACTGTGTTTAATATCGACTTTACACTTACTACATTATATTATACATTTTCTGTTCATGAAAAATTGGCTTAAATACAATACAAGCAGTTGGAGAGAAGAGTTATGGACTGCATTGAGATAACAGAAAAAAACCATTCTGGAGGACCTCAACCGGGATTGTAAGAGGACTGAGTTACTTTGCATACTCAGCTGGTCATCTTATACTACTCTGAGTATGGAGAACTCATCTGTAAAAAAAACATAGTAACAGTCAGACAAATGCATAAAGGATGACAATTCCACTAGAAAATGAAGGCTGCCTGGGGTTTCTGT
The DNA here is from genome assembly GCA_016801145.1 of Umbra pygmaea. Lineage (NCBI taxonomy): Eukaryota > Metazoa > Chordata > Actinopteri > Esociformes > Umbridae > Umbra > Umbra pygmaea. The sequence goes on from JACXGM010001397.1 coordinate 10,999, forward strand.
ATGTTTTGTCCAAAACCAACTGAGAATTACAAAGTCTTCCTGGCAACACATTTGTTTCAACGGGAAGTTCTTCTGGTTCTAGTAATAATAGTACAAAGGCACTTCTTGTTAACATACTTTAAGGTCAAATTCAGAGCAGAGGCCAAGTTAACTGAAGTTTCTAACCTAGTTAATCTCCAGTGTTTCATTGACTTGCTGCATTATCGCCTAGCCCAAAACTGCCAACTCTCATCATTGCTAATATACATACAGGTCATACAGATGACATTTCATTGCTTGTATTATCAAGACATTCAATGTAATGTAAAGTACATTTTTCGTTCTGCGGCACTATGAAATGTATGGGATATAACATGATTGCATAAAGTTGTAATGTAATACATTGATTATGTTAAAGATGAATATAACAATAAATTGTTAAGAACCAATACTAATAGTAAAACCTGAAGGGGAACATAATACAACTGCACAGAGATGCAAGCTTGTTTGTTGTCTTTACATCAATTATATGCGTTTATCTTAAAAAAATATTACTCTGTAAATGCAATCTGACATAGGCCTACACTTTACACTTGTTGTAGTGGGAATGTGGCTAGATGTACTGTACTTATCACCCCAGCATTGCTAGTTGAGGAGGATAGCAGTATCATTTCTCCACAACACACATTAAATCCTACCCCTTCCTCACAGAAATGCCGAAGCCAGTATAAAAAACCCATGCCGATGAAACGAACACTGCAACAGCAGTATAAGAGAATTGGATACAGTAGATTCCAATTATCTTCACAGTTTTTTAAACAAGAAAATATTGAATTTTAATAATTTATTTTACTTTTTGTCCTAAATTGAATCGAAGAGTTCTAGTAAAGTTTAATGCCAACTTCATAGATACAGTAGGCCTACGACTATTTGCAGTGTCTTTTTAGAATTTCACTGTACTCACGGCGGTCTCCATCTCCAAGGGGCTGAGGTGCTGGGTGAGCATGTCAAACATCCCAGGGGACATGGGAGGCTCTGGGGAGGAGCAGGGGGGAGGGTTGGCACTAGTGACAGTGGAGAGAAGTTGAGCACAATGGCAGTGTTCCAGACCACAGGAAAAAAAAGATGTCTAACATAGCCTATTGTTGTGTGGGTATATTTTAGATACATGTCTTTGGTACACACAGACAACTGTAACAAACTGTTGTGTACTCACTGCAAAGTAGAGATGGGAATCAGTATCGATGGTATGTATGGAAAAACTGCAAGAAGATAAAAATAATAGCATTTAAAAAAACATTGCTCAATTAGCTGACAATATCAAACAGTCTTGCAAATGACGTGTACCGCATTAGGTTGCAAATATTTGTGTGTATTTTACTAACAACAGTTGGGAGGATTAATTGTATTATAAAATGTAAAAAACATTATAAAATTAGTTATAATGTTATAATAATTTTTATTATTATTTTATTTACATTTTACTGTCTTTGAAATGATTGACTGAGATATATTTTCTGTAAAAAAAGTATCGGCAACTCCATAATTGGTGTTCCTCAAGAGATTTGGATTGTGTTTTGAGAACCTGTGGTCTACCCCAAACACTTTCACCATGGTTGTCAATTGCCTGGACAGCTGTCTTGCCTTTGCTCTGCTGACTGTTATAATGCCGACCAAAAGCCTCATTTTTGGGGATGTCAGGGTAGAGGAACTTAAGTGGGTTCTCTGGAGCTTCCCCATTAGCAAAAACCTTGTAGTCCCGGATGATGTCAGCAAACGGGAGAGCACTGAGACGCGCTTTTGTATATGGCTCCACTGAGATGAATGTGGCTTCTCCTGTTGACACAAACAAACCCAAGAGGCAGTGAGATTTAGAAGTTTACAGAAATTACAATTAAAGCACCTTAAATTCCACTGTGTCTTATATCCAATTTTAAACCACACACCTCCATAATTAGATTTTGTGATTATGTACAGTGCATCCGGAAAGTATTCACAGCGCTTACTTTGTCCATGTTTTGTTATGTTACACCCTTGTTCTGAAATTGATTAAATTCTGTATTTTATTGCTCAAATTCCTTTGGCAGCAATTACAACTTCAAGTCCCTTTGAGCATGATGTTCTAAGCTTGGCAGAGCTATTTGGGCAGTTTCTCCCATTCTTCTTCGCTGGACCTCTCAAGCTTAATCAGGTTGGATGGGGAGCATCGGTGCACAGCCATTTTCAGATCTCTCCAGAGATGTTCAATTGGGTTCAAGTCTGGGCAACAGAGTTGTCCTGTAGCCACTCCTTTGTCATCTTGGCTGTGTGCTTAAGCTCATTGTCCTGTTGGAAGATTAACCTTCGCCCTAGTCTGAGGTCCAGAGCGCTCTGGAGAAGGTTTTCAGCAAGGATGTCTCTGTACATTGCTGCATTCACCTTTCCCTTGATCGTGACTAGTCTCCCAGTTCCTGCTGCTGAAAAACATGCCCACAGCATGATGCTGCCTCCGTGCTTCACTGTAGGGATGGTATTGGCCAGGTGATGAGTGGTACCTGGTTTCCTCCAGACATGACGCTTGCTATTCAGGCCATAGAGTTCAATCTTTATTCCATCAGACCAGATAATTTTTTTTCTCATAGTCTGAGTCTCTCAGGTGACTTTTGGCAAAATCCAGATGGGCTATCATGTGCCTTTTACTGAGGAGTGGCTTCAGTCTGGCCATTCTACCATACAGGCATAATTGGTGGAGTGCTGCAGAGATGGTTGTACTTCCGGAAGGTTCTCCTCTCTCCACAGAGAAATGCTGGAGCTCTGTCAGAATGACCATCGGGTTCTTGGTCACCTCCTAATTACTAAGGCCCTTCTCCCCCGATTGGTAAGTTTGGTCCAGCACCCAGCTCTAGCAAGAGTCTTGATGCTTCCAAACTTCTTACATTTATGGATGATGGAGGCCACTGTGCTCATTGGGACCTTCAATGCTGCAGATATTTTTCCGTACCCTTCCCCAGATCTGTGCCTCGATACAATCCTGTCTTGGAGTTCTAGAGACAATTCCTTGGACTTCCTGGCTTGGTTTGTGCTCTGACATGCACTGTTAACTGTGGGATATTATATAGAAACGTAGGTGCTTTTCCAAATAATTTCAAATCAACTGAATTTACCGCAGGTGGACTACATTAAGGTTGTGGAAACATCAAGGATGATGAGTGGAAAAAGGATGCACCTGAGCTAAATTTGAGTATCCTAGCAAAGGCTTTGTGCTTTGTTTTAATATTTAATAAATTTGCTAAGAATTCAAAACACACTTCTTTCACATTGTCATTACGGGGTATTCTTAGTAGAAGTTTGAGGGAATTAATGAATTTAATCCATTTTGGAATAAGGGTGTAACATAACAAAATTGAGAATTACAAAGTCTGTATGTTTAATGAGATCATTTTTGCAGAATCTCTCCAAGGAGGAAACTAATTTTGGCTCAAACGCAGACACAAACATCCATATATATACTGGTTGTCAAAAGTATTTATCCCCTTTGGCCTTTCTACATTTTATTGTGTTAGGGGTTAATGCACAATAGCATCCGGGCTTTATTGCAATATGCAGTGGCCCTCATTCATGAAACTTGTGTACAATCAAATTTGAATTTATAATGATTGTAGGATCATTTTACAGATAGACATGATTTTGATGAATATCATCTTTGTCATATCTTCAAAATCAAACCGACGTCTGGTCGGAGACCGTGTAAAAAAAAAGAAAATTAGATTGTTCAGGTCTAATGCTTGATTCGCTAAGAGACCATCATTATCATGAAAAACAACAATCATAACAGCCTAAAAAAAACAACCACAATTACATTATTAATAATTGGTAATATAAAATAAGTTAACAAGGAATGTTGCACATACAAACGTGTAAGCCTACCATAATGTATCATCACCGTTTTAATTAGTAGGCCTATTATTATTCCTTTCACTTCATGAAGAGGTTCTCTCATTTATTTACTACATACATTTGTAAAGTTTGATTCGCCTTTGTGTAGGCTATGTAATGCATAATGCACTAGATCAGTAAACTTGCTTTGCCTTGTTCAGTCATGCCTATAATATCCACATATTTGGAGAGCAAAAATGTTCAATATAATTTTATGGCAGAAATCTTTGCATGTTTTTTTGATTATTACAAATGCTAACCAAAACAAAACACACAGGGGAGAAACTTAACAGTACGATTCCCATAAGGTAATTTTTCTTGTTTAATTCCATTATTTCTTGTTTCCTTCAAGGTCTGGCTTGTTTCATTCAAAGTTTTATTTATTTGATTCAAAGACGTCAGAACATGGCTAAAAGTAACATTTCTGGTCTTGTTTTTTCAGGATTTTGTTAGTCAGAACTATGCAGAACCGAAAGGAATCAAGAGAAAGGTGGACAGGTGCGCTCGGGCCGGAAGCGCACGCGTCACTCATCACCAATATGCATTCTATTTTGGGCGATTTCTAATAGCGTGACAGTTGAAGTTGGAATTTGGTTCACCTAAAAAGTAATAAATAAAAAGTATATTTAATTAAACCATTGTTGTCTGCGACCTGTGACACGGGAACTTCCAATTCAATAGGACATTTATTTAGTTTTTGCTCTTGTTTGTTTCATTTAAGGATTCATCTTTGATGACTTTCAGTTTGAAAGCTAATTTATGCTGAAAGCTGTCAATTTATTGGTTGATGTTCACCACACCCGCATAAACGATGGGTGTGTTGTATGTATAAGGACAGGTGGCACATATTCTCACTTCCAAGGTTCTCTTCCAAGGTTCTCAGATTTATCAACCTGCAATGAAATCTATGCTCATTCTGACCAGGTGCGACAGTTTCATGATCATACTTTTCAATGAATGTAAGTCTCTTCCCGCGCTTGAATCTGAGATCTTTTCTGAGAAGCTTTGACAAATGAGGGCCATTGCCTTTATGTTTCTGGTGCTTTGTGTTGTTTGTTGTCTTCGTTTTTCAAACCAGTAAATATATATTTTCCAACTACGTATCTGTTTCCGCCTATTACATTCCACCTTATAAGAGAATGAATGACAGTTTGAGAAAACAGCATGTTGGAAGCAACACCATAGGAGCACAACCAGTGGATTTGTTCCAACGATCTCTTGATATCAGAGAAGCCCTATGGTGTCTGAAATTGCCCACCATAGCCAGAACAGTAGTGGGGCAGCTGACTATGTTACATCTAGCCTCAGCTCATCATCAAAACTACTCATTTTAAAAACTTTGACAATTGAATGGCTGAGGTATGACACTGATTCTACTTAAGAGTCTATGCACATATAAACAGAATATTACACATCAAGGACAAAGAGTTTTAAAACATTACTTTGTAAACTGCAATAGTCCTGGACTGCGTATTCAAAGACGGACTTTACTGTGCTCTGAGGGATATTCAATAAAAAAAATGCAGCCAAAATATTTGTACGCTTCCGCAAAAGACAAATATGAAAAAAAAGAATTCTTAGTATTAAGTAGAAATTTGCTAAAATATTTGGTATCCTCCATTCTTTTGATTTATGAAACATAAAATGTAAAACAAATGAAAATGGCCCGAACAAAAATATTGGGTTCCTTAACCTAACATTTTGTCGCACTGCCTTTGGAGACAATTACCGTACTGCAATCAAGCGCTGTTGGTAGCTGTGAATAAGATTTCTACACTTTTCCACTGGTAATTTGGCCCACTCTTCTTGTGAACTTTGCCTCTTTGGAACTGTCTAATGATTTCTTCACATCTATCCATTCGAAATATTTTTTTTGGGGGGGTTTATTATCATTAATTTTTATGTACAAGACAGGTGGAAGCAGAAGCCAGGGAGACAGGTCGGGGAGGCAGAGAGGAAGGGCACAGAGAGTTGGCAGAGCTGTTTAAACCCCTGTCACCAGGGGCTGTGTGTACATCAGAGTCGCAAGCTTAGACCGCTACACCAACTCTGGCATCATTCTTGGGTGCTTTCTGTGTTTTGTTTCGGGTCATTACCCTGCTGGAGGAGCAATGACCTGTGATTGAGACACAGCTCTCTGACACTGGGCTATACGATTAGCTACAAAATTCCTCTATATTCTTCTCATTATATCGTACCCTGCACAGATTCAAAGCACCCAGATACAGCAAAGAAAATCCACAACACAATAGGGATGATGTTCTTTTCTATGACACTTAATTTTTCCTGCAAACATGTTGTTGTGCTTTACCAACAAGTTCCACTTTGTCTGTCTAAAGGAAATTCTCCCAGAAGAACTGTGGGTTGTCAACATGCAAATTCCAGTCTGGGTTTTTGTGTTTCTATTTTTATTTGGATCTTTTGTGTCTTCTACCACGGAGTCCATTTTTATTTAGACGGCAAATATATGGTGCAACTTGAAAAATGGTTGCACCTCGAGGTTGAATGTGGGCTTGGATCTATTACAGTTTTCCTTTTTTCATTTTCCATCATTCAAACAATCTTTATCCTCATTCTTTGGTAAATTTTCTTCTCGTAGTCACGTCCAGGGATGTTGGCTGCTGTCCCATGGGCCTTAAATGTGTTATTAAAATGGACAGTGCTCATAGGAACATTAGAGCTCTTTAGAGATGGTTTTGTAACCTTTACGTTGACCACACTTGGCTATTACATCTAACTTCCTCAGAAAAAACCCTGGTTTTCCATATTTCTTCCATGTTCAGTGTGATACACACAGTGACACAAAACAGCACAGAGAGTAATTTAATTTAATCTGGCTGAATGAGTTATTATGTGATTGAAGACACCTGTGAAACTAATTAATTAAAAAATACTGGTCTGCCTCAGGTGTCAATATAATAACATTATTTTATAATTTCTAAAGGGTATCCATTTTCATTCATTACTTAATTCAGTAGTCTGAATGGCCGTGGAAGGGGGGGTAGAAATAATGTTAAACATGAGATGAGTCCATTTCCTGATGTCCTGTGCATTGTTGCTTTTGTTGTATTGCTCAATAAAACAAAGGGTGGGTGAATACTTTAAAAAAATCCAAATATAATCTGGGCAACACCATTTTTTGAGCAGAGAGATTGACAGGCCAGCACTCACCATTGTCAGACTGCTCCACCCAGGTGAAGGTAATCCCGCCCAGGTGGCTCTCACTGAAGCGCAGAAGAAATGTCCCAGGTTCCTTGTCCTTCAGCAAGGATCTCTCTGTCTCCTTACTCACAAAGCCCATGATACAACTGAAGGAAATACAGCCAAACCACACAACACATCACACTTAGAGTCAAACTTTGTCTAAAGCCATTAGGAGCTAATTGATCTAAATTGTTAATCTGATTCAAATCAATAGACCCATAGATGCATTTCCATGATAAAAGAAAAACTGAGATAAAATGGAAATAATAAACCAAATTCTGGAGAAAGAAAGTATAAAGATAGAATCAGCATTAGGGTGCAGGAGACTATCAATAACTACAAACTAGGCCTATGTCCTAGATCCTACTGTCTGGGCACAAGGCCTGCACGATAAATCGTTATAAAATTGCGATCTCGATTCACCCCTGTTCCCGATTTAATTGTAAATTACTTCGATTTTAATCAAAGAAATCTTTTTTTTGCTAAAAGAAAAATGTTTTGCACAGACATGTTCAGAGTGCCTGTATCAGGGCCAAATTTAGTTTTATGTGTTATATGTCACTATTTCTGGTAGCCTACTCTACTTAAGTGGCCAGTATGTACTTTATTGTCTTTATTCATGGAAGCCTCTATGTTTACATGCTTGTGGTGATGCGCAATGAGCAATAGGTGCCAAAAAAAGTCTGTTTGGTACTGCCAATTTGTTTTGTCATGGTTCTCTAAGCTGAAGACGGTGTGTATACATTACACTCTGATCACATATAGGGTGTTCTTTCTGTATATATATATATTTATATACCCATGCTGAATACTCTATTCAACACTGCACATGTTCTTTTTATACTCCCCTGTGCTGCAATGTCGACCGAAATTTCCCCTACGGGGGATTAATAAAGTCTTATCTTATCTCATCTTATCTTATCTTCAAATGTGCAATAAACATTACACTTCGTGAGAGGAAAACCGTGGCAGAGAATTGTGATACCAATTCTAGGCAAAAAAAATGTGATTAATATTTTTCCCCCGAATCATGAAGGCCTACTGGGCACTTTAGTTGATCTACCAGGATTGATAACTGCCCTCCAAAAATTATGTTCATAGCTATCCAAAACATTCAGATTAAGGGTGGTTGGGACTAGGCTAGGTAGGTGCTAGATGCTAGGTTAAGGACATGTCTAGGTCTCTCACTTGTCGTTCCAGATGGGAAGCAAGTGCTTCTTGATGAGCTCTAGTATGGAATCCAGCCACATCCAGAAACTGAAAGGTTTTCTGGGAATGTTCTCCTGAAGAAATCAAAAGGAATGGGGAGAAAATATGGGAATTATTGTAATGTATTTAGTGTGTACGTGTGCATGCTTTTCATTCAGTAGAGGAAATGGTTTTGGAATAACATGTAAGGTGACCAACCTTGCTGAACTTTGACCAGGACACTTGAGCTTCATTGTGGGAGGCTTGCTGACCTGCAAAAAGCAGTTAATGATCAACTAACTACTAGCTATACTTTCGGGTCCCATATCTTAGAAGTGAGGAAAATGAAAGAACAAAAGATCTACTGAAGACAAAAGTGATCATATCTTTCATTTTTTCCCTATTTTCCTCCCATCCCAACCCCGTCTAATCCTGTCTTGTCGGCAGCTCTGCAATTCCTTGGACAGATCTGTGGGATGACAAGGGGCGCGCACATGGTTCATCCAACCACATGTCGCCCCGAGCCGCCAAATCTTTTTCGCACTGCAAATCCAACACGGAAGCCTTTAATCGGATCTTGCACGAGATGATTACGTTCACCAACTATACTTCTGCAATTGAACCCACAGGCTCCACATCTGGACACAAGGAGTTGCTGGAGAGTGACGTGGCAGAATAGATAATCTGACTTCCCAAAAGTTTTTTTTAATTTAACCTTTATTTAAACCTTTAAACTTAGCAGGTAAGTTGACTAAGAACAATTTCTTATTTACAGCAACAACCTGGGAGCAATTAGGGTAAAGTGTCTCGCCCAAGGACACAACGACATTTTGGCTCATTCGGAAATCAAACTGGCCCCCTACCCACTGAGCCATCTGCGCCCCTAAATCCAAAGCAGCATTATGCCAATTTGCGCTGCTTCGTGCAGGAGGTCTGGAGAAAGTCAGAGAACCCATAGTCAGGCTCGGGGAGTTCATAACTTACCGGTGACCATGATTGATTTTCTTTAATCTATCTGTTTTATAGGTCACTGTTGAGATAAGAACTCCCTTTTACCTTATCATTTTGGTCTTAAGTAGGGACTTCCCAAAACTCAGAGTTACCCAGAAGAGCAATTGTTCTCAGTACTTCGTACACCTCTGAGTTTCAAGAAAATGTATCTCCTGGCTAACAACCACAGCTTGCAGACGACCAACCTGCAACAAGCAGTCTTCAGTCAGTGACAAATGGCAAGGAATCTGTGACAAACCTCCCTCCCGAAAAACAAAAAGAATACTGAACCATATGTTCTGCTATTTGTAGAACCCCTGAGCATGGTCAGTATGCATATGAACAATGAACAACTCAGTGGCAAAACTTCAATGCCACAATGTGCTCTAGATTGCTGCGTCACAACCAACTCATTTATTTTTTCACAACAGGAATCTAAAAATACACAGAAGTAGACAAAATTAACTGAGCTAGCTGTACTAATTATTTAAAGTACAATATTATTATGAAACATGAGTAGTGGATTCAAAAGGTAACGGTGGATTTCAAAATTCTTCCATTATTGCTTCCAGTATATTACACACCTGATTGATCTCATCTCTTTACCTATTGGTTCATTGAACCTTCTCTATACTGTATTTGGCAACTACTTTTTGTTATGGGGACAAAGAGGATATAAGGACAGAGGAGTCAAGTATTGTCTGACTTCTGCCTAATTGTTATATTTTAAAATCCTATTGAGAGATTGCTCTTCCTCATCTGACCAAATTATTTAAGTTTTTATGGCAAAAGTGTTCCACTTTGTTAACATACCTAATAATTTCTCTCCCAGCATGTGTAGCTGCTCTCTGTTGAGGCCTCGTCCAGCAAACGTGGAGAACTGCCAACTCAGTACCTCAGAGAGCTGGCCCCAACTTGCCCGTGGAGGATTTGCAAAAAAGGCCAGGTTCTAGAAAAAGAAAGGAGAAAAACCAACTGAAAAGAAGGAAGTGAAAAACATGAAGAGAATGTGCTTTGTGCACATCTTGGTGCATGTGTTGAATGTGTTCTCAGCACACCTTGGGTTCGTCAGTTAACAGGTTATACCACATTACAGAGGCCCAGCCGCCAGGCAGTTGGCTGACATTGGATATGACCACAAGAGGGAAGGAGCACGTCTGCAGGGAGAAACACATGCATACTGAGTGTTTCTGGGTGAATTTCTGATAGTGTGTGTATAAAGCGTCGGTGGAATGAATGAGTTTGTGTCGTCTAGCAGTGTTTCTCAAACTTTTTTCAATATTGTACCCCCTTTGAATTGCCTTTTTAAGCCAAGTACCCCCTGACCAGCGCCAAGTACCCCCTGACTAGCGCAAAACATTTTTGGTAGAAGTACATAAAGAGGAAAAATACAGCGCTGGCAGTGATAGATTCACTAAAGAACAATTTTTTTTAAACAAAAACATTTAAATGCTACATTTCAAATGTTAAGAGTCCATCAATTCGTTCATTATTATAGTATAATTATTTTAGGAATTATACATGACATATTTTTTGCTAAACTTTCATGTTCCCCGTGCAGTACTCCAAAGTACCCCTATGGGTACACATACCCCCATTTGAGAAACACAGCTCTGTAGGATGTGGAAAGGGAGTGCGTTGACAGTGACTGACCTCCAGGTCGATGTTGATGCCCAGCATGTTGAACTGGGCCTCAAAGCTGAGGGAGTGGAGCTCCTCTGTCACAGACAGTGGACCCTGGGACCAGCACAAAAAAACACTAGGCTTACTAAACCTTTACACTTCCAGGAAAAATGCACATCTAGGAAAGAAAACAATGACCCTCCCCCCCAAAAAACTGAACGTATTACAATGACAGACATGACAATGTGTCAACAAGATAAGAAATCCGCTTTGGCCAAAAAACATATCTTCAAACCAGGGCTGGGAAAAACCCAGGGAAACAATATCTTGGGAAGGAATCGGCAGTCACAGTTGAGGATCATGTCCTAGTGTTTAGAGTAGTGATTTGTATTTTTTCCAGTTGCAATAAAAGCAACTATATTTTTCCCTCTTCTCAGACTAGTAAGCATTTGGTCTTAACACAAGGGTTGGGGTCGGTGCACTTTCAATCACAGTCAGTAAAAAAAAAGTATACGGTAGCATATTGAAATGAGTAGTATTCACAGGGAACTAACCCAAAATCTTCTCCTGGGTATTCTAGTATGTACAATATGACATGAGTTTTGTTGAGTAGCATGAATATAAAAAGGTGAAAAAATTATATAAATCCATTGATTAAATAATATATCTAAAAAACAATATATTCCTTCCTTAGGTTTAAATGTTATTGTAGATTAAAGAAAGAGCTATTATGGTGCCATCTGTAAATCTACACAAAAAGGTACACAATATCTTTGTAGGCAAGGCAATCTGTTCAACACTACTGTACATGGGTAAAGGACATACTGGGGGGCCACATATGGAAGAGGGATATTATTTTGGGGAGTTTTTTTTCTCTGGATTTTGAATTTTCCTTTCTTTTGTGCCTTTTGATATACACTACTAATTTTGTTTGCTTATTCTATATTGGTTTGCTATATGACAAACGGGAGGCAATATAATATGCCTCATTGTACATTTTGTTTACTAATCCTTTTTAGTTACATATTTTCTAAATTTATTTAAAATACCAAAAAGGCCTATGACAATAAGGAATACAAAAACAGAGAGAACTTAAAATTCAGAGGAAAATTATGGTAAATGCTTGACAATGTTGCCCTCTCCTGTTTAAAGAAAGCAAATACCACTGAATTGTACTGCTTTAGCAGTTTTTAGTGTACTGCTTCAGCTAAACTGATATCAAACATTTACTAATACTAAAAAACATTGAATAATGACCTTTTCATTAACATATTTGTATCTAGTGAGATCTAACCAAATTATATCTGTTTGACAAGTATGTATCTTAATTTTACACTTGCTTTTCAAAGCAGCTCTAAAGGCTAACTTCTAAGACAACAAAACATTCTGAAGGTCAACTTTAAGGACAAAACCTTCCCTAAAGACAAAGATTTAACATGCATCGGGGTACGCAATGACAGGGTGAGGGTAATTTTTATATTCTATGACTTCTTGCTTTCATTTAGAAAACAATATAAACACACATATGATTTCTGTATAATTTCCTGTTTTTAGCATGTGTGTAATATAAATGTAGCCTCCTAACCTTCATTCAGGGAAAACCTAAATATGTTAACTATCAAATTTCTCTTACCTCATTCACCTTGGTTCCATTAACATATTTCTTCTCTTTCAGCTGCTGAAGAAGGCAGATTTATATGTAAATCATATGTATTAATATACAAAATAAATTTATCCTGGGGAATAACAGACTGAAGTGGAATGGTTTGATTAAAAAGTTAGCAGGGCAGCCAACTCTCACGCATTTGATTGGTTTCACACCGTGATGAACGTGGATGACTCTTGGCCAATGCGTGAGAGTTGGTAGGGCTGAAGGTAGTCCGTTAGAAAACATAGTGAGATATGTTTGAAAGAACAAGCGTTCCCTGAAATATGTAGGAGGGCTGGTTCTAGCTGGAGGCAAACACTGTTTGCCTTGCAACACAAACTCTGATTCATTTTCAGAATAACAGTGCTTGTTTTAATCCATTACGAAGCTAGTGAATTGTAACCAAATGCAATTGTATTATGTGGAAAAGCAATATTTAACATGTTTTCAATGACAACTTTTCATTAAAAGCAGTAACAAATACGTTGTACTGTACACAGAATTTGATTGAATATATTGTCAGTGTCTTATGGAAAAACACAATTACATTTGAAAACATTCACTAGAGTCTGTTTTATCAAACAATAGACACATTTTAGCAAAACATGAACACACTACCCATCTATGCAATGACTTAACAATGATTATTTTAATGAATTACGAGCGCTATTATTTTGGAAATAAAAATCGTGAGTTTGTCGCTGGCAAAATATAGTGTTGCCAGGTGAACGGTGTTTGCCTCCAGCTAGAACTGGCCCTGATGCCCAGGTTAAAGCAACTCCACAAATTATTATGAATCAGCCAAACAAATAAAAAAATATACTAACTTATTCACTTCTTTACTGGAGGCTACAGGAGGTCAGTATTTAGCAATGTGGTTATAGCATGAATAGTGACCAAAAGTTTGTCACATCGAATCCCAATCTGGAAAGGGGAGAATTTGTATATTTTTCCCTGAACAGTTACCTAAGATGTCACTATGGAGGAAGACTGTCAGGTGAATGCCTAAATTCTACATGGAAACTTTATTTTTAGCTGCATTTTAAATGCTGCATTTTAAATGCCGATTTAAATGTAGCCGCTCAATACAGCACACTGTACTATGATGTGAGAGCATTTAGCACCTTATTTGGAGGTAGCAACTAGCATCTGGATTTATATTGTAGTAGTCGCTATTGCTAATTGTGGTCCACAAAACACAGCAAGGTGTGGTAAGTGATCAGAGGTAAACTAGATGCCAAGCGAGCGCTGGCCCTGCAATCATTGTAGTGTGCACCCGCCTTTAAACGTTCAGTATACTATCTTTTGCCGACCTGGCGTGTGACAATGTGACGTCATGGGAGCGCCGTAACTGTTTATACTTGCGCGTGGTGCTCGCAACACTAGTTCCAGTCTTCTCCTGAACAGAGGTTTCACAACTGAGGAAAGACTACCAACTTTGCTATTTCTACGGACTAGAAGAAGAAAAAGGTAAATGATGGCAGAACTGGTAGCAGCGTTGATGTAAACATCAACAGTGGCTAAGATGATCTTAACTGTGTTGTTATGAACCATTTACTGTGCCCTCAAACTCATCCATGCTTCCTGTTCGCTGAAAAAATAGAGTGGTGCGCAACCTGTGCTCGTGCGCCCTAAATCCCGTGCGCCAGCGAAATCTACGTCATTTTGACGTCACATTGGCACGTGCCAGGTCGGCAATGACGATTATACTGAAGGCTTTATGGTTAAAGTTAGGTTGTGGGGTTAGTTATTTTTCTGGAATATTTTAAATTGGCTGAAGCAGAAATATGGGTGGAGTTAAACCTGGGCAAATGTGCTTAAACAATCTGCCTCCCAGGAACTTTTTAGGACACCTTTGTCAAGCAGGCTGAGTTAAGAGTTTACCAAGTGTCTGAACTCCACTGACAGACAGCCATTGGACGATTCCTCCACATCCATAACTTTGGTGTTAGCAGTGAGGATGAAAAACTGACGATTTCTGAATAAAGAGGGGAAGCCATAGCATGACAAATTAAAAACAATTCCAGTCATCTTAAAAGGGGATTATTCACCTAAACTGTATCTGTGTTCAAGTCAATCATGGCTTCTAATGCTGAACTTGTTTTGTCAGTTTTCTCTGTCACCCCTACACATAAGCCACATGAGATGCTTTGATATTGGCCTAAATAACAGTAACAGGAAGTCCCACAGAACAGCCCACATTGAGGTTGCTTGGTACTTACACTCTGCCTGGGGGAAGATCCCTATAGACAGGGAAGGGAATGTCAAACACAGCACATATTACTCAATACAATAGCGTCACCTTGCTTCTGAACATCAATAAGGAAGTAGAGCTTCCAATTAGTGTCCACTCATTCTCTAAACATTGAAACTCATTGCAAGTGGTGTAGAAATAATTGACTAAGTGACTACAATGATCTTGTTGATGTCTAACACTCACTTGTCAAATATTGTCTTCACTTTTAGTTGATAATCCACCTCTGGGAGTTTGACTAGTAACCTAGGCAGAAAGCGTGAATGAACAGAAATACATAGCAAAAACATAATTAGGATGTACACATCCTTGATGCTTTTTTGGGGGGGGTATATTTATAATTTTTTGTATTGACAGTACAAGAGGAAGCAGAAGATAGGTAGGGGGAGACAGAGAGGAAGGGCACAGGCAGTTGGCTGAGCATGTGTAGACCAGTGTCAGGAGCTTAGATCACTACACCAACTGTGGCATACATCGTTGATGTTTTGGTCTGTGTTGCATTTTGATACACATACCTGACTTTGGTGGTAAACTGCACCCCAGTCTTGATAATGAGAGGTTTCTGGGGGTGGGTTGGCATACATGGTTGCTTCTCTACCACAAAGGAGCTATGAAACACACAAGAGATGGCACAATGATGGCACACGAGGCAGGCACTACACTGTAGCATTTATGCAATTAACTTACTGTAGATGTAGATCCATAACAGTCTCCAAACCATTCTTCTGTCATCGCGACTTCCCATTAAATGTACTGTACTTTATTTGTAAGTGCTGGGAATCATTGTGCGTAGTAAAGCATTTTTTCCCTTTTGAGTTGGGCACATTTTAGAAGGCCAAGGCATTGATCGAATGTGTAATTTTACGTTTACTGAACAAATTTGCTAACGGTGTGCTACTACCTTTGTGAGTTAAAATTTATGTGGTTTCATTTTCAATGGTTCATTAATTCTTGTGCATTTTAAATCAAATAATCCAGCCTGTTTGTTTATTCAAATTTTTGCAGAAGTTACTGAGATGGCAATTTCATCTTATATGACTCTGGTTGAATTCCAATAGGAATTAAGTGTGTTTTAGCATTGTGGTTGATTGAATGTAAATTGTAAGGTAACCAGTTAAAATAGCATTGGGCGTTCCACAAAATGTAATCAACAAGTTTAATGTTATTTATGACTATTTTGTTTCCCTTCACTTTACATCAGCATATGATATGATTAAAGTATTTGACCGCAAATGCGTGGTTATCAATTTCTCTTCACATGGTATTAGTTTTGGGTGTGAAAAATAGCCTACCTTTTGATGAGATGGTAGATTAGATACTTGACCTGCTCTTCCATTTGCGGTTTCTGTAGGGGGATGGGATCACTCTCATAGGTCACCTTAAGTATAAGCTCCCCCAGTTTGTCTAGTTGACGTTTCATCTGGAACAGGCTCTGGGCTGTCAGACTAAACCTTTGAGTAAAGGGAGATTTGCAAAACTATAATTATTCTTTGTTTGTTGAAGAGACACAGTACAGTAGAGAAGGATGGGGAGATAAGTGACAGCAGACAATATTCTAAGCCCGGTCAACTCAGGCATAAGTCTCATCGGCTGAAATCGTTGGATCATGCAAGCCACTCGTGTGACTGTTAACTGCCTGAGTGCAAATGATCTATTTTTGTACGTGCATGCAGGTAGGTACTGTATGCGCATATCGTTGGGGTCTTTCTGTTATAACAGAAATTGTCAGGAAACAAATGTGATACAACTCCTTATTAACAAACATACAATGAAACTCCAGAAGCTACTGTATTATGAATTTACTGTGTTCTTTTGGTCCTAAAAGTATTGTTTAGTTTACAATTTTGGGAATTGTTGCTCTCCAGCAATAGTTTTTTTAGACAGTGAGGATATGTGCATGCATGTGTTTTTTACCAGTTTTGGAGTTGGTCCAGTCCGGTGAGCATTGGCCCACCTATACAGTTAATCTGCTGCCTGCGTTTCCACTCCATGAGCTCTGGGTTCAGCTGGGAGACCATGAAAGCATCAATCTCCTTGATCACATCACTCATCTTAGACAGGTTCTCCTGTCAAGCAGAAGAAAAAAAATTTAACATAAAAAATGTAAATTTAGGTCTTGTGTGATTTGTTGAAAAGCACATTGCCTAGACAACACCTGGGTTGTGGGTTTGGTCCTTACTGAAGCCAACCATACAAATATTTATTGACAAACTGATGCAACGCTGTCTGCAAAACAACAAGAGAGTGGTTCTTAAATTAATTTGCAAGGGATTTCCTTAAATCTTTATCGAAACTTACATGACCATCTAACGATGTTGCAAGAAAAACATGCAATTTGTCCTTGATGCAACAATGCTCTTTACAAGTAGAATGACCTCCATAAAAAGAGAGCCCAGAAAAGACATGAAGAAAAAAAAGAATTCTAGTCACCACATTGTTGAGATCATGAGATAAGCTTGTAGTGATCAGAAGACTTAAGTCTGTCCAAGTTAGCTTCTGGAATTTGAAGAGCAGGCTGACCAATTTAGGTCTATTCAGGCACATACATTTTAGCTATCAACTACAGGAACCTGGGCAAATTCATGATAGCTAAAAAGTGCCCTGAAACTTCAAATCTGCCATACACATTTGGTGGTAGTGCCTCCTATTGACACATGTTGCTGAAAAACATCACAGGGGCAAGGCACCTTACCAAACTTTACTCCAGGGAGAATGTCCCTGTAAGTGGCTTTGGATAAGAGTGTTAGCTAAATGACAAAAAAATGGGTAGGGGACCAAATAAACCCATCAACTTCAGGATACTTGTGACCTAAAGGATGCAATCCATGTTCCACATTTAGATTAACAAAACACAACATTCAAATGAACAAACCAATCAAGTCTTTAGAGAAAATAATACTTAATTAAAGTAATTTAAACATTTAACTTAATAGATATTTCGTTTTATCCTTGTGTCAAGTTTGAAAAACGGATAAAGAAATGCAAGTGTCATATTAGGCATGCATATCCATTATTTTTGTGTCTGCATGCTAAAAATAAATGAGTTAACTTCACATCATTTGGATAAAGGCCAACTTCGCAAATACTATGCAATAGTAATTATGGGTTAAATCTTCCAGGTATTTTAAAGAGGGGCTTGCACACTATGTAAAAATTACACCAAATATGTGTAAGTAATTCATATAACATATTGGCTGTTGTGTATAAGACAACCTCCTTGATATAATATTGCATGCCATCTGTTGGTAAATATGCTTTACTCTTAACACCGCTGACTTTATAACTGTATTTGTTTGATACCCTATGTATTGCAATGTGCTCCACACGACCGCTGACATGACATATTTCTTCAATTTTTTTCTCATAAATACACATTTATTTTTTAGAACACACTACAATAAAATGTTCCTTTGATAGCCTATAAAAACTACATTCATTTAAGGCTGTATGTTTTTAAGATGCATCCACTGCTACCAAGTTACTAATGTAGTAACTTACTGTAGAGGGACCACAGGCAGCAGAACATCAAGCACCACCACGCTCAGCACAGGCCCTCCAAGGCTATGAGCTCAGCCCACTGCTGTTCACCCACAACTGCCCTGCCAGGTTCAAATCCAACCACATCCTCAATGTTTGTGACTTCACTTCAGTATTGGGCCGTGTTAGAAACAATGACGAAACATCGTACAGAGGAGGTAGAACAATTAGTAACATGGGGTGAGTTCAACAACACTCTCTCAACACTGATAATACAATAGAGATGAGTTGTTGACTTCAAAAAGACGTTGGCTGATCACTCAACAGGTTGTATATCAAATATAATTTTTTATCTCACCCCCCCCAAAAACAATCGAGGTTTGTATCGAACCATGGGTCAAAAATCGTGATACGAACCGAATCGTGAGTTTGGTGTATCGTTACAGCCCTATTGGGCAGACACGTTGACTAACTTGTTCTAAAAACCTATAGTATGTCTGTTGTTAAAATGTTATGTTAAAATTCACATTGTACTAGTTATTATGGCTGTTGTCTTGTTCAATCTTGACAACTGTTTAATAGTATGGTCTGAAGGGCTAATTTGGAACTTCCACAGGTCTAGCTGCCTCAAAACAAAGCAGTATACTGCCTTTAATCGCATACGCAAAGCTAGCAATAACAACAGGCATGGTTCTTTCTTAGTTGATGGTTGACGACATATTGACTGATTGTCTTCTATTCTTCATGAAAAAATATATATATCAAGTATCAAACAGCTCAGGTCTAAGACAAACTCACAGAAATGCGTAATACAGACACATGAGCACGTTTCTCACATGGTGTCTGTTCCGAATATGTGAAAAAGGTCTATAAATGTAACAGTCTTTTGTTTTTTGCCATGTTATGTATTTTCTGTGGATGATAGAACAGTTGCTGCTTTACCAAGAGCTAATCGGGATAAAATACACAAATGACAAATTGTAGTTATAAATCACAGAACATTGTGGCACAATTTTGACTTTGTCCAGACCCCCAGCATGAGCAGCACTATCTCTTGGGCTCATCTTGTGGGTCTGATGTGAGATCTGCTGCTTTGGCATAAACAACTTGGAAAGCCACCTCGGACCTCTTCTCTTTGACAAATGCAAGGGACTCAATTATTTTCTTGCAGTGAAGAACATTTTTATCCCTCTGCTGTACAATATCAAAGACCACATCTGTCTCAGAGAAGATTTCTTCAACCTGAACACAAACTCAAAATCCTCCAGTTTCCTCACAAAGCCTTTGGCACAATCCAGTGTCATCATCCATTGTTGTATCTGCAATGATGTTATCAAACGTCTGCAAGAGGCCATCATAATTGTTTACCACACTGCTCACTATCCGTGTTGTGAAAATCCATAGAGTTGGAGCGTTTCTGGGTAACCTTGAACAGCCTGCATACTTCAGAAAAGACGTCCTCTTTGTGGATTTTGAAAAAAATGTGACAAACTCAGAGAGTGATGCAAAAACAATTCTGCACTCAGGCAAGCATTTAACCCCGTGACAGCACCAGATTCACTCTTTGTGCATAGGAATGCACAAACATTGCACTGGGTGCTATTGCTTTCACTTTGGCCTGCAGACCATTGAGAGCTGAAGCCATGACAGCAGCCCCATCATAGGTTTGTTCCACAAGCTTATCCTTAAAATTGTAGCCCAGCATGTTCTCATTTAATATATTAAAAACAGATTGAGCATCTCGCCCCCAAGAATATGCTCCTGAATTTTACCTGAACTATCCACATAGCAAACAATGGCAGAGAGTTGTGCACAGCAGGACATATCAGTTGTTTCATCCACCTGCCATCCAGAAAAGGGAACGTCCTGAATTTCATTTCTGATCTGATCAGAGTCATTTTTAATAGTATGGGACATACTAGAAAACACAATTGAAAACTCGAATTTTGTGGACAGGATAGAGATTGATTGCATGCTCAACCCGAATCCTGCCCATGCAACTAAATATTGCACATGCACTCATATGTTCATTGCTTTTTTCCATGCCTTTTATGTGCCCTGTCAAAGTTAGACAGATCTCCAAACCCCACTGTTGGTTTCATCAAGAGGCATCACCAGGAGTACATTTTCTTTCTCACAGCACTTCCAGTCGGCCAGTTAACTTTCTCATACCAGGAGAGCTGAAGACCTATTACTTTGCCCTATCTTTTGCACTAATTCAATCTTAGGTGTTGATCTGCCCTGCTGTTTAAATCTAAATTTGTCCTTGTAAGGAAAAATTTTCAATGGCTTTTCCAAAACCAGGCTGACAATATTAGCATTGTCTGCCATCATGTCAACCCCATGACGCTAGCCTAGCCTACTATATGAATGAATGAATGAATGAATGAACAAAAACAAACAATCTAACAAAACAATATTAAACTTGAAGGAGGAAATGTGGGAATTAGAGTAAACTGAAACAAAGAATGTGGTGTATAATCGTATGAAATATATGATGAATATTGGCTAGCAATTTTGCCAAACAAATACCAAGATATATTTGTTGCAGCGGTTTGTCTTTTGACTACACTTGCAAAATCCACAATGGGACTGAGCTCGAATAACTTAGGTGTCATTTTATAGTCGCTGTCAATCAAAAGGAGATGCAGTCATTCGACAGACCCTACAATCATCAAGCAGAAGCCCAGAGTCCAGACAAGCCCACTCCTCCATTCACCCCCAGAGATGCTGAGAGTCTGTGGGCTGGACAAAATAACAGCATTTATCCAATGAACGTCTAGTTTCGAAGCACTGAAAAAACTGTTCAAAGCAGCCAAATTGAAGTCCTTGAACACTAGGCTTCAACAGGGAAATGTGACGCTATGGGCATGTATGAGAAGAAAATCGAGTCAGTTGACCTGCTATATGTAGCTGATTTTGAACAAACTTGTCTTTGAGAATAACTAGTTCTAACATATTTTTAGTCAATAAAATGTTAACACAATAGTACATATTTGACCATTACGTTTTTGACATTTTAGGGGAAGCCAAGCTTCCCTTGTAGTTTTAAAGATATCACACCTGGATTTGGGATAAATTGGATTATCTACCTTGCCACATTGCCCTCTATTGACTCCTTGTGTGCAGATCGGGCACCTGTAAATTCAATAATGGAAGTATAGTTGTGCATGTAATCATCCCACACATGATCTGACGAAAAGGCTTCCATGGTGGATGAGCAGTGCAAAAATGTATTGGTGACATGTGGTTGGATGAACAATGTGAGCACCGTGCATCATCCCACATCGGTCCAAGAAAAAAAAAAATTTGGGAGAAAAAAACAATGTGGCACCAGTTCGATATAATAACCCATTAATAATTAAGCATTAACAAACAGCAGACTGTGCATTGCCAGGGATCGTACACCTCAGCAGTGTGAAAAGCCTCTGGAGTGTGTTAATGTGCTTATAAAACGGTTGCCATTATTTTAGTTGTGAAAATTTGGGTTTTAATTAGTATTTTTTAGCTTAAGAAAATGGTTGTGAGGCGTGTGATTATCATCTAACATTAATGTAACTCCTCACACTGTTGGCATATTAGTACGCCACGTAATACAAGTAGTGCCTATAAAACGGATAATTTATGTTGTTTAAACCAAGGTCTGAACACTTATGGACAGTATAATTTAAATGGCATTCGTTTGAATGTTTCCTTTTGTGATGAATTTGTTTGTGCAATTTAAATGTTTGGTTGATACAGACTTCACTGTCAACATTAATCAGCCTACTAGCTGTACTGTACAGACAACACTATGGTTAACATTGTCAAGCAAACATCTGTGCAGTTTTGCATTGCAAGTAAATTGTTTTTCTGCATACGTTTATATACATAAAATAAAGAAAAAAGCCACAATGTGCCATCTTGTCTGGAAAAAGCTATGAATATGGGCAGACTTCCATGCAGGTGCTGCATTCATACGTTTCCACAACCGATCAAAGGATGATTTGCACAAATTTCAATGACAGTGGAAGTGAGATAATTCAACCTACTAACAATGCGTAGGTAAACTGCAGGCTATATGACTTAACAATTTACAGAAAATATAAATGAAACGATAGGCAGGCAACTTGTAAGTCTGATTCATAGAAAAGTATTTAATCTTAATTTCGCTACTGAGAAATGTAGTTCAGAGACCTGCTTATAATAAAGCTGTCAAAACTGTAGACTATTTCTTGATATTTTAAAATATGAAAAAAAATACAAACAACAAAACTTGTGAAGTGTGGTATGACAATGCGCAGCACATTTATGGATAACTTGCCTGTTTCCAGTCCCTGAATCAGGCTAGATAAGCCCCATAACTACTAGAGAAAATCCAACTGTCCCGTAAATTCATATTGGGTGTAATGTCTACT
This sequence comes from Umbra pygmaea, assembly GCA_016801145.1. Taxonomy (NCBI): domain Eukaryota; kingdom Metazoa; phylum Chordata; class Actinopteri; order Esociformes; family Umbridae; genus Umbra; species Umbra pygmaea. The sequence goes on from JACXGM010001397.1 coordinate 33,674, forward strand.
AGTAGTGTTTGTGTTGTGCCAGTGTATTGAAATAGGTATAGCTATCGCTTCATCATGAAAAAAAACGTAAAAACACCAACTTTCGTATTGAAAAAACTGGCAATGTCCTGGCAAGATCCTTGATTCGCTTACTAGGTTTTGTTGCTAGGCGAATTATGTTATTGCCTGCCAGCTTGTAGTTGTGATGTCATATGCAAAGTATGAATTGTCCGCCATGTTTTATATTTTGTTCACCTCCCCAGGGGGGCGTAGTGATACTTTTTGATTACATACTACAGCACTTGAGTGATTAGGCAACATTTGACGTGCAGATTTCAGGGAATTGTCATAGGCTTGGAAAGCAATTTCAGCCAATCAAGTTGCACATATTGCCAAACCCATTTTATAAGGATATAATAACCCACTGATAATAATAGTTATCTAATAATAGTCTTAGATAAATGCTTCTGTTTACATACCACATGCAGAATAAGGAAATAACAGCCACTGCTCAACTGACAAAAATAACTGGTTGCTGGTTAATTTAATGTATATAGGAATGTTCCCACACCTTCCTCTTAAAATCCAGGTTGTTGAGCATCTCCTGCAATCGGGTCACTTCCTGTTTCGTCTTGTCTGTGTTCCTGTCCGCCGGATCTGGAGGACACATTCACATCCACTCCATAAGGGGAAAACAAACAGCAAAATTGCAACTATAAAGAAGAAATCCAGAAATTGTAAATCCAACTTTTCACTTTCAAATGATACCAGCCCAAGAATAAACTAAGTTCTGCAAAGGATCACAGTTGGAGAATTGCAAAATGTGGTTCAATCAGATTGCATATAGACAAGTCAATAGTATAACCATGTCATAAATATACCTGCCTTTATTCGGGGTTACATTTCCTCTGCTATATATATATATATATATATATATATATATATATATATATATATATATAAAACATACAGCTGGCTATAAAATATTGTTTGGCACTGCTTTGTAATTGTCTTAGATCTTCATATGTCTGAAAGAGGATCTTAGGTTGGCCTATTGCAAACCTCGAGACTGAAGAGTTTTGTAGCGGAAGTCAAAGTCATCTTGCATGTCCTCCAAATATTTCACTTCCTGGTCCATCATCAGCACACTGCTCCTGATCACAGCCACCCGGTTGTCCATGGTTTTCTGTCTTTCAAAGGTGACTGAGTTTTGCAGGGACTTCTCCAATGGCCCCTGTCAAGATTATATCAAGTTGAAGTGCACCACATGACGAGGTAACAGTATTGCTTACTCTACTGTCTGACTGCCACATGAGCTCTAACCAGTGGGGCCATTAACACATAGCCAATATTCACCTGCTAAACATCAAACACACACACACACACACACTTTATTGCATTTTACTAAATTTCCTGTAACTACCTATTGGAATTTTAAGAAAGACAGACAGAGAAGACTGTGGGGCTTTACCGATTACATACTTCACCAGTGACATACCTGTTCCTGAATGCTGGCCGTGGAGATGATACGACGCTCCTCTCTTAGACAGGTGGAAATTACACTGGCCATGAGCAAAGGGCTGGCTTTGTACTTCAGCTGAAAAACACACACACACACACACACACACACACACACACACACAGTTATGAAAACACACATAGAAAAATTGCATTTGGTCTGTCCCACACATCAATCAGCCAACACGAGAACAACTCATTTCCCTCATTGCCCTTTTCCCGCTCCCCACCACCCCTGTTGCTAGTCCTGTTCAGAGTGTGTACTTGACTGTGCTAAAATTGCTGAGGTGTTTTTTTTTTCATGTTACCACACTGTACCCCTGAAGGGGCATAATATGGGGCTGCCTTCTTTTTTTTCCCCCTCATCTTTCCTCATGTAATGCTGTATTGTTTTTCTAATCCCTGTCTTCCTGTTCTGTCTACCCGATGTGATGTTTGTATGGACAGGTTGATGGCCAACTTCACTGGTTACTTGTGACTACGTGACAATAAAGTTGAAAGTTGAAGTTGAACTCATGTTCCTAATGAACTTAAACACAATGGGCCCTATCTTACACCCAGCACAATTTACTTTTTACACCAACGCATGTATCCTTGTATCTTGCACCCGACGCATATGGAACTTTTCCTTCCACAGACGCACATTGGTGAATTAGGGATTGAACTTCCGTTCGTTGGGCGGTTCAGCGAAAAGAAGTGGCGTGTTCCGGCGCAAACGTTCCCTATTGCTATCTTGCAGTTACCGAAAACAATTCCGCCACTGACCAGGGCGCATGCTTGGCCATAATATAGCGTGTGCACAACGCACATACACTTTGCTCCAATCTTCTATACAAAATGTAGCAGTTCCCATTATTGCAATACATACATAATTAGAAGGAAAATTATTACCACGCGAGGGAAATCATTGTGGTGTCCGAAGATGTGGAAAACATAGGCGTACATCTAGTGTAAACATTTTTACCCAAATTATTCACAATGAATTAGTCGCACTGTACATCAACTCATTCAAACAACATACAAGTGATTTGCGATGCTAATAGTAAAATCGCCCATGTTTTTGCGAATTACCCTGGCTCAAGCCATGACTCATTTATGGCAAATTCTGCCATCTTTGCGGGGAATTTCCCCTTGGATGGTTGGCTGTGAAGGGGACAACGATATCCAGTGCTTAATTTGAGGCAGATCCTGCCGGAACAGGATCCGGGACCTCCTAGAATTTGTGATTTTTGTTCCAGGACTTATTTTGGCTAGATCCGCTAACTCTCATGCATGATTTGTCTAATTCCATCACTTTTTGCTGTCGATACCATAATAATTCTGTAATAAAGGGATACGAGTTCAATCAAGTCACCTATTCTTCCTCAATAATATGTTGCGTACTGATAAATTGCTGTCATGTACTACGGTAAATGCGCCGATTCTTCCTACTAGCTGAAACCAGTGTTGCCATGTCTGTGAAGTGTGAACTTTCTGCAGAAACCCTATTTCAGTATGAAAAAGCAAACACAAAAATTGTCTAATGGAGAAACAAAAATTAAGAAATTAAGGATAAAGGAAGTCTATTAAATATGCATTTAATTAAAGAATCAAGTATTTGAAATTAATACCTAATTTGGAGGACAAAGTGGAATTAAAGCGCCACGTGATTGATTTCTTAACTGCTGGTTTAACGTGGAGTGGTTTTTGAACGGTGAGCATACAAAAGGCTACTCTTCTGTTTACTATGTCTGTTATTTGGTGAAGATGATGCTTGGTCAGGGTCATTCTCTCTTAATGACGTGACAGCCACGACTAAGCCCATTCGCCATTCTGTAAAAAAAAGCATATTCATCATATATTACCAAAGCCATCGAAAAGTTTGCCCAGATGAAGAACGGACTAAAAACATATTTTATCATCCTGCCTTTGCGGTGCTGGTCTGTGCATTGGCCAAGTTGTGCTGGATTGATGGTGACGATTGTTAGTGTGTCGATGCTTATCTATTTAGATTGTTGTCATAATGTTGTTGTAATAGCTAGATCTGTAGCCCTAAAAAGTTGTCTGTGCTTCGTTGTGGGCTTCTTCAGTGTCATTGAGCTCATTCCCGTATGGCCTGTATGTGTAGCACTGGGTGTTTGAAAAGGTGGAAATATAGCTCTTATTTTAGCCCCGTTCATTATTTTTTTATTCACTGGATGTAATGTCTCAGAAACCCAATATTATTTCTTTGTCATTTATCTGGATTTTTGTTATGAAGTCTGCCTGTGATGTGTTTTCTTAAATTCCTACGAGGCACAACATTTGTCAGCGGAGCGCGCTCTGCATTACTAGGGAAACAGTAGCTAACCGCGCAGTAGAGAAGCCGGCAGTAAGCGAGTGTGTGGCCTATGTACCGCATCTAGAGCGCTTATGAACAATTAAATTTCAGTTTCAAACAGGTAAATCAACCATTGACAAAACCTTGATAATACCTATAAGTTTTGCTCTTGGGTAGAACCTTCATTTATAATTTGACATAACAGTGAATTTGATCGTGAGGGAAAATTGGTTTGACCATTTTGTGTGGGACGTTGGGAGGGCGATAATCTAAATATATATGCTAGTTAACCTATAGGGCAGTCCGGTATTATTATAGGCTATGTATGGTAAAATCATGAATGAATGGCTATGTTTTAATTGATTCCCTCGATATGGAATTCTGTTCAAATAGATTATGTTAGTTAATGTAAGTGAATTTCATAGAAGTTTAGAGATGTAATGAGTGTTAGAATGTTAGTCACTTGTCAATCGCATTGAAAGGTTCTTTATTATTTGCAAGTCATGAATGAACGGTTATTATATGTTTTATTTGATGCTCTTGATATGGAATTCTGTGAAAATAGATTATAGGCTAGTTAATGTAAGTTAATTTCATAGAAGTTTAGAGATGTAGCCTATGGGTGTTATAGAATGTTGTAGAATGAACAGTGTATAAATTACAGACTAGGGCAATGGTATCTAACAGCAGTAGAGGAGAAGCCGGCAGTACGCGAGTGAGTGTGGCCTATATGTAGCTATAATGCTTTTGAACAATTCTATTTCATTTTCCAACAGAAATTAAATGCGTTACTCCCGAGTGAGCTCTGCGTCATTCTTGGACTTTTAACATAGGCCCAATATTTATGAGCTTGGTTGTGTGGGTTTACATATTGCATTCCTAATTTAGATTTGTGACAGTGGTGATGTTACATGTGTGAGAGAGAGGAGAGTGCGTTTACACACGTTACTGTACATTACTAATGTAAGCAATCCACTCTACGTGTTTTGTGGAGCCATGCTGTTTGTTGACGTGTTAAAAACATATCAGTAGCTAGAGAGAGTATCTTAGTATTACTGGTATGCTGTCTTTGGAAATTATCCATGCCTCACCAATTTTGTACATATAAAAACACCCTTGTATACAGTGTTGTGTTCCCATGGTTGAGTTTTGTTAATGGGTCTACTTTACTTTTGCGGGTAAATGGCTGGTGACGATAGCAGCAGCGAATAGCGGTGTAGAATTTTCCTGGTGAAAAGGCAATCCTCTTTCATAAACGCGCTTATAAAAGCTATAAATCCTATTTCATTACATTTGGAAAAATATGAAATTAGCAATTCATATAAGGTAATGTTTTGTTACACAAAAAGGAATGCCTAAAATTTATGACCGTTATCGAAGACGGACCTGTGATTGCCGCAATTCCTGTTGAATGGGAAAGTAAGAAATAAAATTATTAAAATCATTAAACCATTACTATTTTTATGTAGCTAATGATGGCATAAGTGCATAAAATATACTTTTTAAAATGTAGAATCCTCAAGGAATTGCGTCAATTCAAGGACAAAAAAACAAACAAACATTGACTGTTGAATTTCTTTGTTTGAACCAATGAGTATAGATATTTTTTTCTTACAATATAGACCCCTTATGTTGTGCTACAGAGTGAGAAGTTTGTAGATGGGTACACCATCACGGTGATGGACTAACACAGTTTGGCTGTAATGGTAAAGGGTGTGAGTGAGCTTCTGCATTGTTTCCCTCTTTTTTTCTATTTGTTCCATTAACTCTGACCTTGGCGGATCCTTCGCCCTCTCGTGGGCCTATGTGTTCCGGGACCTTCAAATTTACAAATTAAGCACTGACGATATCCATTAAAGACATGGCTGCTTAATCGAAAACACACACAAACAGGCAGTGTACCCTAATTGAACGAACACTCGGCACACTGAAAATGCATTTTAGGTGTTTGGATAGAACATTAGGCACTTTACACTACTCAAGTTGCAGCATTCTTTGTGGCTTGTTGTATTGTACACAACATGTCCATGAATCATGGATGTGTTGATGACAAATGAGGAAATATTAGAGGACTTAATGAGACGTGATGTTGAAACGCTTGTACCATTGCACTTAACCCAAATTCCCAAGTAGCAGTCAGAACGGGAGAGGAGAGCTTATACAGAGGAGTGAGGCAAGCAATGTAATCTCGCTCTAATATTAGACTACATTGCAAAAATATTATAATGCATTCATAACGTTGTGACCAGTGAGAGTGAGCCCAAAACATCGGAATGTATGACTTGTGAAATTTCTTTATTTACACTGCATGCTTCAGCATCCGTAGACATCACCTGTGGACTCTAATGGGTACAGAGGTTGAAGGATTAGAGTGGGGAATAAATCCCTGGGCTCCGGTGGAGAGAAGGGCCATGCATGTCGTAGCCTGGAGCATTACTGTTAAACCACAGGGTCTGCAACTCCCCAGGTTTTTAATGGTCATGGGGCTGGTATGGCTATTGCAAAAGCTTGATTCGGTGGTCAGTGAGATATTTTTATGCAGATGTTTAGGAATGGTTTAGATTGTTGTCTTGCTAGAAGATCCAGACAGAGGTTCGACAATCTCCAAGTATGTTGGCAGAGCCCATGATAAAATGTATCCCAAACAGGTGTTCTGGGTCTTTGGAAGCCATACAAACCATTTAAAATCCAGCTGTTGACTCCAGAAGCAGACATTTGGAATACAGTAAAGGCTTTCATTTGGCAGGACAACAAAATAGCTTGTTGGCATGAAGTTGGTGTCTAATTGTAGACTTTACCTATGGTAGAATGGTGGACTAGTGCTTAGGGAAACTGGTGGTGTCCGTAAAGACCCTTGAATGCCTGATCACCAAAATATAATTGTAAATGTCATTCTGTTTGTAAGCAAGACAGTTAACCCTAACTGCTCCTCCTCCCCCTATGAAGTTCCCCGTGGAAATAAGAATTGGCCCTAGGTCAAATTTCTGGGTAAAATAAATGGTAGTTGAAAATAATAATAATAATAATAATAATAATTAATAATAACAACAACAACATATAATTTAAAATAAATAAAAAGTCAACTAACTACTGCAACACTTCATTGTTGGAAACTGTGTTACAGATAAAAGCATCCTCGACTAAAAAATAAATAGTGTTTTTTTTAACAGGTAATCTGATACAGATGAAAATTCCATCAGATTACATATGACAGCCTGCAATTTAACCCAGCAGTCAAAAGTCTTAGAATACAGTGTTAGAAGAAATGTGCCATTGTCCAAGAACTCTTGACTGTAATTCTTTAAAACAATCTACTTTTTAACATAAAGTTGAATAGAAATAAATAGTGTGTCATATTTAAAGCTTTTTCCCGTAATATGTGGTGGTTTCTCAGAAACAATCTAGTAGGGAGGGAAAGAGAGCCTTTGTTCTATAGTGAAAGGTTTTTAAGACTTCCTTGAGTAACCTGAATTCACTTTGTCCCTTGTAGGACACACCCAGTGCCGGAAAACATATCCAGGTTTTTAATAGAGTAAAGGTAACTGACCAAAATGTAACCATAGGCCAAAGGTATAGCAATAAATGTCTGTTTAGTGAGTCTGCCAGATCAGAGGCTGCACTGTGCACTGTAAAAAAGCCAACTTGAAAACATTGGGTTTACTATATTTTTTATTTGGGTAAACATTTTTTTAAGGAAATGTTTACATACAATAGTTAAAGCTGTACTATGTAACGTTTAAATCATTTGTCCAGTCGGGGCAAATTTCCCGTTGATTTTTTAAAATATGTTTTTACCGAACACAGGAATAATACAGGGACAATATAAATAATTTTGAAAATACACATTATTTTGTAAATAATATGCATTTGTTTCTAGTTACAGTAGATATTGTGAAATTTCGTTTTTGCAGTTCTACTGTTGTCTATATTTTGCATTATTTATGTTTTCAACCCCTGAATCCAATATGCTTGTTTCAAACGTTTACTAGTCCAAAAATATTGTATTTTTGTAGCTTTTGAAAATATTACATAGTGGAGGTTTAATCCAACACACTGTTCGATAAGTTGCCTAAACTGTCCATAATATATTGAGTAAACAAATAATTTTTAGTTGTCTAAAAGTATAAAAACAAGTTCAGTCAGAAAATATAGTCCTGTTGACTAAAAATGTGAAGTTATGAGAACTGCAATTCTAAAAGTATCTAGAGCAGGGCTGCCCAACCCTGTTCCTGGAGATCTACCATCCTGTAGGTTCACTTAAACCCTAATTTAGCACACCTGATTTTAATAATTACCTTAGGAAAAACTAAAATATGTTGCCCACAACAATGGTTGGAGAGAAAATCTATAGGGCGGTAAATCTCCAGGAATAGGGTTGGGCAGCTCTGATCTAGAGAATTGTAGGTAATTCAACATTTCAATGTTCAAGATGTTTTAACATAATGATACATACATACATATTTTTTGGTATACTACGCAGCTTGCTGTGAGGTATGTAGGGCTGGGCATCGTTCAAAATCTTTTGATCCGGTGCCGATTTCGATACCTCAGTTGCGATACCGGTTCCTTAACGATACTTTTTTCGATACCATACTATGATTTAAAATCCATTTCAACATCAACAAAATAAAGTAAACCCAAAACTTTTACTTTCCACCTTAATTGCGTATCAGTAAAGCAGAAAACATAACAATATAATGGTTTCATTCTTTTTACTGACGATAACAGTAAAAATGTTATCCAGGCTAAGACGCTATATTGGCAAACTACCTTTAAAAAATAAAACTCCCTTTACATCGATAGCTTGGTCACCTCCACCATGGGGCCTCCACTGTCGAAAGTTAGCAAACCTTCAACAATAACCCCTGTGACTACTCTGTAGCACTGATCTTATCTTTCCGTGGACATTTTCCCTCTTGCTGCCAGTGTGAAGGGATTTACACTTTCTGGTATGGTCTTCCTATTCCTAACATCAAAGTGGACCGGCTCAGAGGCTAATGTGAAGGGGAAATAGACAGAGCTAACTACAGCAACTGAATAGCAGCAGAAGTTAACATACATAGTCAACGTTATGGGAAAACAATTGAGTTTCGATTGTCTATCGAAATAAGGAATGAGCGCTCTGTGTTCGGTAGTGAAATTACAGTTCTGTCAAGTATTTCTAAAATGTGTAAGCTTAACGTTATGTCGGAAAAACAAAGATGTTGCCTGGTCAAAGAGAAATGTATAAATGGTACAGTATACGACTGCGAGTATCTTCAGAAATCCTCCACGTGGTGGTGGTCTCTTTCACATGACATGTATTAAGTTGCGTTAGACAGCCAATCGCTGGCGACATGATTATTGGCTCAGACGCTTTTGGAACTGAAATCTGGCACCGAAAGATATATAATTTTACGATACTCGATAGGATCGGAGTGTTTCGGTTGGTGCCATGAAAGTATCAACGTTCGGTGCCCAGCCCTAGAGGTATGATGAACAGATTTCAAAACCGTAACAGAAATTGACGTTCAATGATTAGACCATCTACGATTAGTGCTTTTGCACAGTAGATAATTGCACTCATCTGGTGTCCCAAATCTAAATGTGTCCCTTATTATATGATGGTGACAATCACAGACTTCCCAAGTTTCTCGGATGTCCTGAGAGTCTCTCATATTGTCATCGCGGCTTTCTGATGCCCCCAAATTATATAGAATATCCCAGACATTGATTTTTTGCTCATAACAATAAAATCAATGTCCGGGATATTGTATATCATATGCGGGCATTTTAACATGCAGGATATTTTAGAAGTTACTTAAACTTAAGTTCTCACAACACAAGTACAATTTTAAAATCTGTCAACATCAAACTTCAAGTGTATTCAATCTAAAGATGCAAGTGTGTTCAACATTGAAAAATATATCCAATTGGGCAAAAAATTCATGAGATGTTACTCAAAGTCATAAGTCAGCTCAACTTCTTGCCCCAAAGTTCAGTTTACTCAGAAAAGCTATGACATTACCTTGTTTGTTTTAGTTGAGACAACTTCAGATTGTTTACAGTGCGTAGAGATGAAAAGGATAAATGTTTTAATGGAACAGGAAGGTTTTGAAAGATGGAGACAAAATTAAGACTGTGTTTTGCTGCTAAACTAGTACATCAAATTCAAACCCACACTGCAACAGAACACGTACATCTGTGGCAGCGACTCAAGAACACTGGTCCACCCTAGGCTAGAGCAGTGGTGTTGCCTTGAGTGTGAAATACACTATTCATGTCCTGTTTAGCATTCAAATTGACTTTTAGGTGTTATGGAAAATGCCTAGAGAACAGGTTTATTATTTTCTTTGTCCATTTCAAGAGGATGAGCTTATTACATACAAGTACTTTGTCAAGTTTATCTGAATTCAATAAATAATGCTTGTTTTGCTGCTCCAAACACTAACAAACATACCCATTGATGTGTACATGTACTCCTAATGTGTCCTTTATTTAGCAGTAGCTATCATAAGGGAAAGTTCTGATGTCAAGTTGTGAAACCTGCTTTATCTTCCAGTCTCAGTCATGACTACAGATTTGACTGTGTGCAATCCAAAATAACCCACGTAATGCCCTTTAACACCTAACGATGACTGTAGCACAAACAAACAGCGTCCATTAAGCAGCATCATTCATCCGACTGTATTCAAAGACGATAACACCACAAGTGTTTATCATTCAGATGACTTTAACAGCCTCTCAGAGCCTCCCACCGTCTTTCCCAGCTTTTGATAAGCCCTGCAATCGAGATTTCAATTGCCAAGTAGACCTTTATTTATAATTTTGCATAGTCTGAATGTTATCATTCTGTGTCATACTTATTTTAGATAAGGATAGAGTCAATTCCATCACAGAAAAAATGCTATTCAGAAAAAAATCATTACAGAAATCTATGAACATTAAATTCAATGCATTAACAGAGTAAAAAAGAATGGGACACAAATATTCATGATTAAGAAAGACTCATTACAAATTATTGCCTAGAAAAAAAATATTTTGTATCTGCCCTCTGTTTGTTTGAGAACACACCTAAACAATATCAAGTCACTGTCACTAAGCAACACGCAAAGCCAAATCTCTCGATGTATCCTCTCGATGTTAGATTCTACTTCCTCTGAGAAACATCACACCTACACACAGAAAAACACACGCACACAAAATGGTGGTGTGGAAACCACATGTTTCTGCTGAGATACATCTTTCCTATCCCTTAGTTTAACAAAGATATATTGCCCTGCGGCCTACTTACATTTGCTAAAGAACACCTTTTACTGACCTGAGAACTCACAGTGCCTCAGAGAATGTTGACTAAAAATCAATACCAGAGAAAATATCCTCAGCATGATCATCACCTATAGACATGCAACCAAACACACTAAATAAACAGGTCTTTCACTTCCGTATCCTCAACTGTAAAACCTTGCCACACAAACACACATTTACAGGAAGCTGCATGAGAGAAATCACCACAATCAATTCCATGTTTGATGGCATCAATGCATTTAGTGTGTATGCTAGTTAAGCAACTTTTAGCCTAGGTTTGATTGATGTATGCTTGAGGTCGCAGAGGCACCTGTAACTGCTGGTTGATGATCTTTAGGTTGTGTCTTTGGAGGAAGTTCTGTTCTTGAGAGCACTGCCTGTCCAACTGAGACAGGAGATTGTTGAGGAGAACTGTCGCCATTGATTCATGGTTTGCTGCAGTGTCCCTAAAAAGGCACATGTTGTTTGCTTAGAATCTGATTTGCTCAATCAAACAGTGATGACTCAGTTAATGATAATAATAATAATAATGTGTTGTAGACTTATAAACTTACACTATTCTATTTATTCACATTATTATTATTATATTTTTTTTGGAAAAGCCATGTAAGAAAGAAAGTTTGTTGACATGGTTGTTTACGAGGGAACGTACGGCTGCTTATGAAATGCTTTCAAGTGAGGTGTTAACAATAATGTTTGCCACGTGCTGGATTTCAGTTCCTGAACATGCTTCCCGGAAACATGATGTATCTATTATTATGACAGTGGTTTTGGTTAAGTATTTTGACACCCCTGAACAAATACATGCGTGCAAAAACACGTGCACAAACATACAAACACTCACCAGTCCTGGCTCTCAATCCAGTTGGAGAGCACCTGCCGAATGTCCATAGGGAAGTTGTCATCGTAAAGGTAGTCCACCTGCTCTAGGTATTTGATCTCGAGCTGCTGAATTTGTTTCCATTGGCTCATGCTGTGAATCAATGCAAAAACCCAAGGCAAATTAAAATATCCAAATCACAAATTATTAGGAAGCAACTCCAAATACATATTACTATTCCTTAAGATAGTGAGCGCATGTCATGTAGTGAACACAATTTTATAATCCCAATACACAGTACCTGAACTATATAATAAACTTTCTACTTTCATTTTTGAAGGGAATGCAGATAAAAACGTTTTGTTTGACTACCACAACAGTGTTTATAAAAAGTAAATGAAATCCTACCTGTGTCTTTGGATTCAGTGCGCTGTCTAATAAATATCTAGTATCCACAGTCCACAAATCATGTGAACGCAATTAAAGTCACTAGCTTCTCTCTTAATTTCTCTTGTACTGCACGATTCAAACCGATTCGTGTTATGATGTTTTGTTATAGTGACGTCCCAAAGTACTGACACCTCCCTCCGCCCGCCTTCTGTCATATGTCATTCATAATCTTTACAGAGGTTTTGATGTTTAGAGTAGGGGAATAAACAAAAATGTCATTAAAATCACGCTGGTTAGATGTTACTCTAAATGGTTTAACTACTACATAATCTACTTAATATTTGCTTGAGTTATTTTTACTGTACTGTATGTAAGAAAGATTTACTGTTAACACAAAAAATCACTAGTTGCTCATTTGAGTGATTTACAGTGCTACACCAGCATTATACAGTTTGGGGTCACCCAGAAATGTGCATGTTTTTATTAGATGCATACATTAATTTACCAAAGTGCTATTAAATTAAACAATAGGCTATACGGTCAGCCATAACATTATGAGCACCTGCCTAATTTCGTGTTGGTACCCCTTTAGCCGACAAAACAGCAGCCACATATGTAGCAAACTGCGATACACTCTGTTCTGACAACTTTCTATCAGAACCAGTATTCATTTTTAGCAATTTGAGCTACCAAAGCTCGTCTGTTGGACCGGACAACACTGGCCCGGCTTCGCTCTCCACGTGCATCAATGAGCCTTGGCCGCCCATGACCCTGTCGCCGGTTCACTGCTTTTCCTTCCTTGGACCACTTTTGATAGGTACTCTCCACTGCAGACTGGGAAAACCCCACAAGAGCTGCAGTTTTGGAGATGCTCTGACCCAGTTATCTTGACATCACAATTTGGCCCCTGTCAAAGTCACTCAAGTCTTTACGCTGCCCATTTTTCCTGTTTTATTTGAATAGTCAAGATTACTATCTAGATGCTCTACAGATCTGCATAGCTACTAAAACAAACGATCAAAAAACTATTTAAGGATTGCTAAGGTTGAGGTTAGTGTAAGATTTAGAATAAGGGTTAAGGTAAGGGTTAAGGAAAAGGTTATGGTTAATGATAGGATCATGTTTATGGTTAGGGTGAGTGGTAGTAGATAGTTAAAGTGTTACAGATAATCTATGGTTTATAAAGCATCTACAGATTGACTATTCAAATAGTGTTAACCCTTCAAGGTCTAAAAGGTTTTAGGTCCGCCTGGCATATAGTTTACTTTTTGCCTCTAGAAAGGTCATATTTTGACCTACAGTGAAGTGCCTTATGGTTCTGGACTCAGCAGGCCCATGGCTCCAACATGGAGAAATGAAATCCAACATCCTGTGTCATTGAATTTTATGTTTTATTAAATATTTATCCCAAAAAACTTAAGAACGTATGTATTTTTTGTTGTTTTTTATATGTAAAAGCATGTAAACCATAATGAATAAGGCTTTTTATTGCTTATGGTCAAGCCCCCAGGTCTCCTGGACCATTGTGCAAAGTTTGGAGGCCATGTAAACAAGTCAGCATCAAAATGCTACATCCATTTCTTACTATATTTCTATACATTTTTTAAAATCCCATTCATTTTTCACTTTTTAACCCTTCAAGGTCTAAAAGGTTTTAGGTCCGCCTGGCATATAGTTGACTTTTTAGCCTCTAGAAAGGTCATACTTTGACCTACAGTGAAGTGCCTTATGGTTCTGGACTCAGCAGACCCATGGCTACAACATGGATGAATGAAATCCAACATCCTGGGTCATTGAATTTTATGTTTCATTA
>JACXGM010001398.1:0-55422 GCA_016801145.1 Umbra pygmaea
GACGTGTTTTAAGATGCGTTAGACAGCCAATCGCAGGTGACTATGTTGTTACACGCAAATATGCTACATGATTATTGGCTCACAGATGCTTTTGGCACCGAAATTTGGCATCGAAAGATAAATAATTTTTCGATACTCGATAGTATTGGAGTATTTCGGTCGGTGCCATAAAAGTATCGATGTTCGGTGCCCAGCCCTAGACATAACAAATGATACTGCTAGTCCTGTTTATTGATCTGCACACCCCTTATGTATGCACATGACGCCTGATTCAACACAAAAACAATGTTTCAAAAGACTCAGTGTTTCTGTGTGAATTGACATGTGACCACCCCCGCATGCCAATCAGAGTGAAGGGATTCACCTGATCAATAACACGGCCCATGTGTAACTTACTCAAATCAGGGCTCTTCAACATTTTTGTCAAATAACCCCCACCAAAGCCATGAGTCAATCCAGGGACCCCCATCATATGTTTTCCCATGTAGCTTACTTCAAGGGTTTGATTAGAATGTAGGCACATGCTAGCTGGAATGTTTTTTTTTTAGCAGAATATTCAAACCATGCATGTAAATAAAACAAATGAGTAACTGAGAAACATACAATTAAAGGAACACTACAGACCCCTAAACAGCTCAAAATCATTGTGCCGGTCATGTTCCTGAAACAACAATCAGTAAAAACACCTTCTCAACACGTTCAGTAATTCCCAACTCGGCCGACGGTAAGTCCGGAAATGTATACAGTGAAGTATGTCTCTGCAACATTTTGAAAGTGACAGCTAAATTCAGGGGAGGTTGTTCGGTTGACTTCCTGATCCCGTTTTATTCTTCAATCGACTTGATTGAAAGATTGACTTGATTGAAAACTAACAGTTTAAGTTTCAAAAATGTTGCAGTGGTGTCACTTCACACATTTCCAGACACTTACGGTGGCCGTGTTGGGAATTACCAAACACGCCGGTAAGATATTTTTAGTGACTGTTGTGTCAGGAAACATGACCGGCACAATAATTTTGGGACCTCAAGGTTTTCTTTAAATCCATTTCAATTAAATAAATATTATCTTGCTCAGAGCTGTGCGTCAGTGTCACCACACTGCAGCCAGAAGAGCATAAAGTAAGATGGCTCAGAGGTAGGCAAGTCAGAATTGTACTTGGAAGGTTGCCGGTTCAATTCCCAACTGTTTAACAACAAGTGCAAAAAATTGCTTTCTGCAAGGTTAACTTTTTCATTTGTTATTAGGAGACTTACCTGACCACCCTCCGTGCGGAACTGGTACTGAATGTTGTGGTCCGCAAATGCCTGGGCCTGCTGAACACTGGCTATGGTAACAGCCGTCTGCTCCCCTCCCCCAGAACCGTCTAACGAAATGACAGGATAAAATGAATGAAGATAAAAATGACATCCAAATACTGTTAGAGCTATTTAAAAGGAATGTGTGTTTTGGGGCTGTTCTTTCAAAGGCAAGTCAAATACAGTGCCCTTCTTAACTTTTTGGACAGAAATAATTGTTTTTTTATCTTCATCATTCGACTCTATACTCAACATAAATTACTGAAAAGAAATTACTGTATGGTTGAGGTATAGATTCAGAACTCTAAATTGAAGATGTGTACAATTTGTTTATCACAATTGACAAATGTCTAAATGTTATGCACTTTCTCCTCATATTAACCTCTTAAGCCTCGCCCCCGATTTGTAAAATTCAGCCTAAGAAAATCATACCTAAAGTTAAACTCTTGTCACACTGGACCTAAGGCAAGGACAAACATATGGTTGATATTTTTTTAAGACTTAGACATTTTTGTATATGTAAATTTAATTTCAAATAAATATACACAATGAATATGGCACAGGATGAAATAAAGAAAATGCATAATTATTTTCTGTTTTTATTTTTCTACATCCTCTTTGAATGAACCCTACAAAGCCATATATTAAGATAGGATGCTAGATCCAATTCAAATCATGTTGGTAAGGGGCTGGCCACATAAGTCTTAACATTTTAGAGTGATTGACTGTACAGCCAATGAGCTGTAGCTTTGTTTGTGAAACTATATTTTTAGAAAAAATGCACAGTGATGACATTTACATCCAGGTCCTGAGACGAACAACACATTTCTTTCGCAAATTATCTCTGTCAATCTTCAGTAAAATTGTTAATCTTGCACATTTTTAAGATCTGTTTCATAAGGATGACGTATATGCTGAAATTGCTAAGGTTTTGGACACTTTTCACATCTGTCTTTTGTTCAGAAGTGCAGGCCAAATACACTAGGTTTTTCATTTATGAATACATTCAGTAACTGTCGGTAAGAAAATGCCATTTTCACATTCAAGATGGATTTTACCTGGGAAAACTATGCTTTATGTCATTACTGGCACCCTTTGATGATCAAAAAGAAGGATTTTATGACCGTAAGTAAAATATTTTGTACTAAAAGTTTAACATAAATGAACTGTGCTAACCTATATTTCCTAAGTAAAATGTAATTGTTTTCAAAACGCATATCTGACATTAAGTAGCCTAATGTTGTGAATTTTATAGCTACACTAAAACCGAGATATTTGGTAGAATCCCAAGACTATAAGTTTTAAAGGACATAAGACATGTATATATAACCCAATAAATGACGATGTTAGCCTTGTTTCTAGTTTGACATTCCATTTAATTTCAGGCACATGTTTACAAGGCACGTAGCTCACATTGAGGGAAAATTATTATTTTTGTTATGGCAACTGTAAAATTGTGACATTTGCTACATTCCTGAGTGTCTAAGCTTTCTGTAGATATATAACATGTATATATAGGACTTGTGAACTGTGACTGTAGTCCAGTTTTTTGGGGGGGTGGGGGGCAACATCTCCCGCGGGCGTCCTACTGCTCCCTAAATGGTTAAATCCTGAAACAATTATGATTTCAATTCTGCATTTGTGTTATGTATCCATTGGCCTAAAGTCTGCACCACATTGGCCATGCCTGTAAATAAAACGTGTTTCATTGGATTTCAAAGTCAAAGTCAAAGTGGTTTATTTATCATATGCATTGGATAACATACATCATCCTATGCAGAGAAATTCTTTTTAACATGGCTCGGCGATTCTATGCAGTGGGCTTAAAAACAAAAATTACAACAATATAAGAATTTTAAAATAGTAATGACAATAGTAATAATAATAATAATAATAAAACGCTATGAACTGAGCAGTGGTCTGGAAAATGTACAACAGTAGAAGTAGTAAATGTTACAGAATTGGCATAGAAAATTTGATTAGATTTGAGACTGGCCAGGCAAGAACATTCCCTTTTTTGTGCCTGATATTTACACCGATCAGCCATAACATAATGACTTAATATTTTGCCGCCAAAACAGCAGCCCCATATGCAACAACTTGCGATGCACTGTGTTCTGACCCTTTTATCAGAACCAGCATTCACTTTTTCAGCAATTTAAGCTACAGTAGCTCATAATTTGGGTCGGACCACACGGGCCAGCCTTCGTTCTACATGTGCATCAGAGGTTTGGATGCCCATGACCCTGTTGCCGGTTCACCGTTTTTCCTTTCTTGGACCACATTTAATTATAAACCAGGAAGACAGCACAATAGCTACATTTTTGGAGACGCTCTAACCCAGTCATCTTGCCATCACAATTTAGCCCTTGTCAAAGCCGATCAAATCCTTATGCTTGAACATTTTTCCTGTTTTTTTCATTTTTTCATTTTGTCCTCAAATTTGGTGTGTTAAAAGCTGAAAAAATTGGCAAGCATAAGGACTTGAGCACATTTGACAAGGGCCAAATTGTGATTGTCACTGTCCTCTTGGATGATGAATCACAGTCCAATATGTTAGGAGGCATTTACTTTTACTCAAAAAAAAAAATGTTTCTGTGCACCAAACCAGAGGTATATCATCAAGGAAGACAAGTGAGTCATTTACTGTTCTTTATTTGACCCCTCTTTGGTCCCCTTAATTATAGTACCCAATGGCAGTATACAAAGTGCAAAAAACATTCCTAGAATCAAAATAACACAGACATCTCTCAAATATGCACAAAAAACATAGGGCATCACACCTAACTAGAAACATATGTTGAGCCAATTGTCCCAATACTTTGTGACATCTAAAGAATACACTGTGCACAATTATTAGGCAAATCAGAATTTGACCAAATCATCATCATCATCATCATTATTATCATCATTATTATCATTATTATCATTATTATCATCATTATTATTATTATTATGCATATGTTCCAAGACCAAGCTGTAAACTGGAACACTTGGATTTAAGCATATCAGGTGATGTGTATGTGTAAAGAGGAAGGTTGTGGCCTGAGGAGATAAACACACTATATCAAGGTGTGCATACCTATTAGGAAGCTTCTGTTCCTTAGCCAAAATGGGCCAAAAAGGAGATTTAAATGACTCAAACAAGTCAAAAACAGTAAAAAAGGTCTTTCAGGGGGGTGCTGCACTCTTGAAATTGCTAAGATTTTGGGGCGTGATCACAGAACCATCAATCATGTTGCAAATAGTCAACAGGGTCACAAGAAATGTGTCGAGAAAAAGAGACGCAAATTAACTGCCAAAGTGTTGAGAAGACACAAATGTGAAACTACCAGCAACCCATTATCCTCCAGTGCTGTCATATTCCAGAACTGCAAACTACCTGGAGTCCCCAGAAGTACAAGGTTTTCAGTGCTCAGAGACACGGGCATGGTAAGGAAAGCTGAAACCCGACCACCAGTGAACAAGACACACAAGTTGAAACATCAAGACTGGGCCAAGAAACATCTGAAGAATGATTTTTCTAAAGTTTTATGGACTCGTGAGATGTGACTCTTGACATACCAGATGGGTGTGCCCGTGGCTGGATCAGTAACGGGCACAGAGCTCCACGTTGGGAAGACACCAGCAAGGTGAAGGTGGGGTACTGGTATGGGCTGGTCTTATTAAAGATAAGCTAGTTGGACCTTTTCGGGTTGAAGATGGAGTCAAACTCAACTTCCAAACTGCCAGTTTTTAGAAGAGAATTTCTTCAAGCAGTGGTACAGAAAAGTCTGCATCTTTCAAGAAGACTATGATTTTTTTATGCTGGAAAATGCTCCATCACATGCATCAAAATAATCCACTGTGTGGCTAGCCAGTAAAGGCCTTAAAGATGAAAGAATAATGACATGGCCCCCTTCCTCACCTGACCCAAACCCTATTGAGAACTTGTGGTCCCTTCTTAAATGGTCAATTTACAGTGAAGTAAAGCAGTACACCTCTCTGAACAGTATCTGTGAGGCTGTGGTTACTGCTGCAGAAAAAAGTTGATTGTCAACAGATCAGATTAACTGACAGACTCCATGAACGGAAGGCTTGACTGGTATTGAAAAATGTTTTGAGTTGTTTATTTTCAAATTTTGAGTTGTTTCTTATTATAATTTTTACATATGAAACATATATCAACAAGTGAGATAGGACAATTCATTTTTCATTTAGTTGCATAATTATTCTGCACACTAACAGTTGCCCAACAATTGTGCACACATAGATATTCACCAAAGAAAGCCATGACCTCACTTAAGGTTTGAGGTGTATTTACATTTTGGATTGACCGACAGCACTGTAGTTGTTCAATAATAAAATGTTTTATAGCCTAATGAGTGTGCACACAGTGTACATAATAATTATCAGTTATAGCCTAAATGGGGAAGCCAAACAGAAATAACTTTAAATAAAAAAAAACCTTCCTATAATAAAACTGCAAATAAATTGTATGATTTTAGAGCAAAACGTATCAGACTTACTGTCCCAATAGAGTAAACACTGTATATCACTACATATGAACGTAAATAAAAAAATGAATGACAAATATACAATTAAATTCTTACCTTCTAATTGGACAACCTCGTCCTCCTCTTGTTTTTCGTGACTAGGATATAAAACGAAAAAAATATAAAATATGGTCAAATGAAAGAAACGGGCAAGGTTGCATTGGAGTATTACAGTAAAAACAACAAATTGTTAATCTAAATTGCATGCAACGAAAGTTGAGTTATATTCATCAGTTAAAAAAGGTACAGTGTAGAATCCCGCAGAGTGAAAAAAACAACTACTTCCTCTTTTAGTGATCAGCTTTTAAAAATCGAAAAAGGCCGTTCGCATGGGACAGTTATTTTCTACAACAGTAAATATGCAGTATATCGTTGCCGGTTGAACCGGAATATAGATGAGGAATTGCGCTTCTTCCACAGTGTTTGTTAACGTGCACGCGCCGGTCCGTATTTAATACAATTGATCAATTTTAGGCCTTGCTTTTTTGTTATAAAAACACTGCATAGGGTAGGGAATCATTATCCCATATACATAGTTTATTGTATGTTTAAAATATTAAGTAATACAGTTTTAACGGCTTTAAGTTGTTCAGCAGGAAAGAAAAAGTAATTTAATTGTTACGACTCTTATTCTAGAAATGGTACAGTTCATAAATGCATCCTTTATCTGATATAAGGTTTAATATATTAGCAATGCATTCAAAATTAAATAAACTAAACATTCATTGATTGGCTAGCTAGGTAGCTATTTACAGTACTGTCTCTAACTTACTAGCCAACCAGCTAACTTTTTGTGAAGTCAGTCAAGTGCACTAATCTATAAATGAACCACTGTAGTTGATGGTGGTCACTACATTTACTTGTCATCTATGACTACAAATATAATGTCATTAAACCAACTAAGTTCCTTATATAGATATATATATATACACACACATGACGTAGTTAGCCAGCTAGCTACAGCAGTATAGACACGTTACACTGCTCAGCTCCAGTACAGTACAGTGCATTTAGCTAACTTCAACCAGCTATACTAGTAGCCACCTATTCACATACTGTACATAACTGGACCAACTGAACTGGTACTACAATAGACATCTACTGACTGCGGTTTGGTTAACCCGCTGTTGCTTTGTAGCTTAATGCGGTACCGTCCCTAGAGCTATACTGTACTGTAGTTATTAACTGTTAGTGTTAGCTATATTTTATAACGTAGAGATGTGCATCAGTAGGTATCTACTGTAATGGAACCAGAAAACTAGTGTTTCTACATATAACTGAAACTGGAGTTGATATCTACTTATCTTATTTATGCATAAGATGGCTGTATAGTTAACCCACTAGTTAGCTAACAAGTTACGTGTTAGCTATGTAGCTTGCTAGTTAACCAGCTACGTGGTTAGTTTATATGTACTGTACATGGACGCTGTTCTGTATTCGAGACCGGAGAGAAAATGGAGGTCAGGCCTTGGCTGCTAACTGAGGACACATCCACATGACAAGGAAGTAGCGGGCATATTACCTTGTTGCGGTGTTCAGACTTTGTTCGAGGTGCATATCCATCGGGGTTAGAATAATATGTGATATTCAATGACACAGACGCGTGGATGGAAGTTCTGATCACGGGAACAAACACACGGGTCATGTGAGAGAGACAGTCCAAGACACGTGAGTCATATATCGGACTGGAAGTTAAAATGGAGCCCGCTGCGGCTGGATGGTGACTTCGTCCTCGGTGCTCGAATTCTTCAGTGCTGCTCATGCGCCACCCACACCGAGAAATATAGTCTGTATTAGTTGGGTATCAACTTGGATGGCGAAATATTTTAGTTTTAAGATAATATCACAGTTATCCGTCGAATAATTTCGGTCAATGTTTTGAAACGGTCGTTTTTTCTCTGAACAAAGATGCACCAAACCAACGTCCGTGGCTCACAAAATATGGAGTGGACTAGACTATTCATTCGATTCCCCGCCCTACGCTCTGTGTTTATTTTTGTGGAGCTTTTGATCTTGAAAAATGAGTTATGTATCTCATTAAGGCTACACACACCACTACTCAATTTTGATAGGTGCCCCTTTCTGAAATGAATGGAAATGGACCATAGCATTATATTTTGTCTTATATAACGAGGAGAGAAAGTGTACATATTTAAACATAATTAACAAGTTATGGATGTATTTCTGTGCAAATTCATCTTATGGTATGTGTAAAGTTAAAAGCTGAATCCAAATCAATCTGATGTTATAACTTGACATATGATGCCGCTGATCACGTTGCCCTACCCAGGTGACAGCAAAGATCCAATCCGGGTTTTTGCATGAACCACATGACCGTCCTCAATCCCCTGTTAAAGAATGGCGATAGAGTAACAAAATCAAGCTCATTGGTGTATACACTGCAAAAAAATGTTCAATTTTGCTTATTGTGAATCAGTTGTTTAAAGAAAGTATAGTTTAATTGATAAATCTAGGTATTTCCATGACTGCATATAACATATAAGCCTGGTACAACAACCATTATATAGCATTATGTCAGTCCATTAATCTTTATTGAGTGAAGAACACAATACATTTTTCGAATCTTGACAAAATTGCATTGCAATATTTTAATTGACAACAAAGTAACATATTTTTACACAATGTTTTAGATTGTGTGATACCTTTCCTTTGAGATTATCTAAATATCTACACCATAACAGTTTGACAAAGAACAGAGTTAATTCAGTCAAAATAATTATATAGAGCCCTTTTGACATCATTTTGTCACAAAGTGCTTATACAGATACCCAGCCTTAAACCCTAAAGAGCAAGCCTAAAAGTGAATGCACAGTGGCTAGCAAAATCTCCCTAATAAGGTTGGAACCTGGAAAGAAACCTAGAGTGGCATTTTAAAACATATGGGATATTTGGTCCACAGTAATGTTCAGATGACCAGTGGGTCAATAAATGCTGGTGCATTGTTTCCAGGGTCTTTAGGAAGGATCCGGATTAGATGTACAATCAGGTGACAGGGGCAGGGACAGTAAAGTTGGGAAGGTTTACCTATTAGTTAGCATTCTGTGGGGATCCTGTCCTCCCCTGAGCTGGGGTAAAAGGACATCCCAGCCAGTGGACCCCACATTCCCCCATGTGAGGGCAGAAAATCCAGACTACACAAACATGGGTGTCAGATGGCTCAGTGGTTAGGGAGTCAGAAGTGTAGCTGTAAGGTTGCCGCTTTGATTCCTGACTGGGCCAAATGTTGTTGTGGCCTTGAGGAAGGCACTTTACCATAAGTTGCTCCAGGAGATGTCCCTGTACTTACTGTAAGTCACTTTGGATAAGAGCTTGTTAACACATGTTTATTAGCAGTGAGGATGGCTGGGTGTGTTGGTGGCCAGGTAAAGTACTTAGTTCTAAAGAAGACACATTTGTAATTGACTATGAACAGGAGGAGAATGAAGAATTTAGTAGATCTGTAGCAGAACATCCACTTTTATCAGATTACTATGAAAATGAAATGTGAGTTCTTTCATAGACTGAATACTTTTTCTTCAAAACCAAATCTGTGCAAACTAAACTAGGCTGATGCATTGCGGCTGGCAGGGTGTAGAGGGGAAAAAATATTTGATTTGTACTAAACTATTAATTGTTGTTGCTCTCCCTCTACACAAAGGCTCTTTTTAAGAGCCCACCCCAAAGGCTCCTTTTAGGAGCCAACTCATATGTTCTTTTACAGAACTTTGTGTTTATAATATTTTTCTGAAAATATATCTTTGAATATTTGTAAATAAATATCTTAATGTGTTCTATTGACTTTCACAGTTAATGCAAATCTTACTTTTTAAATGTCTTCCCACCTGCCTGCCTATAAATAATGTGTCTGTCTGCCAAACAGTAGCTGCCTATGTCTTGTGCCAATTCACATCTCACAGGTATTGCCCGGTTCTGTCTCTGGGAATCGATCTTCCTGTTGGCCCTGTTGACCTGCTTTTTACTAAATTGGTAGGGGAGTATAATAATGAGTAAATATAAAAATGTGCGACAACAGGTTACTTAATCTTAATCCAGATTTATTAGTTCTGTTATTTCACCTGACACCTTTGCGTGTTTTATTTAATATTATTCTAATAACTGAGAAGCTTGTGCTCAACTCTTGTTCATTGAACTGTCTTGTTGAGTTCATGGTGACAGGATCTCATGGCATGAAAGAATTGGGAGTAGAGTTGAGTGCAGTGAACCAAACCAGCAACCCCTTTTTAGACATTGACGTCATTAATTAATTTCTGTGATTGGTCCAATATTCTTATGAATAAAAGGGAAGTTTTTTGGGTTATCAGGTGTGTTGCATTCCTCCCATGGTTTAAGCGCTCTTGGTAATTGATACATTAAGTCAGTGGTTCTCAAACTGTGGTACGTGTACAACTAGTGGTACATCATTTGACTAGAAAAAAATAAAAGGTTTGATGTGTTGTATTGTATCATTAATAAAAAAATGAAACGTAAATCTTAGCCCATGTAGTTACAGCGGCAATACGGGTGAGAACAGGCTTCTTGGGTGCCCTTAACAAGTTTAATACAGTAATCAAGTTCAAGTTTATTTTATTTGTATAGCACGTTTACAACAGCCACTAGGCTGACCAAAGTGCTTTACAGAAGCATCAATCTAAAAAAGAAAGTAATCTAAAGAAAGGAGTAGCATAACCTAAAGAAAGTAATTGGTAATTTGTTGTGCACAATGGATTGTGTTTGCAACAACAATTACTACATTGAGCCTAACATAACTAAAACATGTTCACCTACATGGTCATAAAATGGCGCTATTCATTTTTTCTGTATTTACTGAGAGACAGTGGGTTATAGATGGTACTTTATTTTAGCTTGATCAATAGTGGTACTTGGTTTATGAACCACTGCGTTAAGTAATTTAGTAAATATTGATATTGAGAATTATATCTTTATTTAGGCAAAAAAACACAAGGAGGGCTGCAAACATTAAGAAAAATTGGATAATACACATAGCTATGGGGGGGGGGGGGTTAAACACGAGCAAAATCATTAATAAAATATGTTTCATGTTTAGACATACAGCATGGCTTTAGTGTTTTAAAATGGTTTGAATATTACAGTTCAAGCTTAGAAAAACACAAAGAAGCTATTACTCTATCTTAAAGCTACACTGTGTATTTCTTTGAGTTGATTCTTAACAAAAACCCCTTTGTTCTTTCAAAAATATGTGTTAATTGATGTGTAACTACTTCCACCAAATAATCAAAGTATTTTAATTAGCATAGAATCTCCCATTCACAATGCATACAATGGTGCCGCTCGAATTGCGGCAGCCATGTTACGCCTCCATCTTTGAAAATACATTAGCCAAAGAGGGACATACCTGGAAATTCAAGCTTTGCCTTTCGCGCTTTTACACTAGTGGCACCGTGACGAATGCCAGGGGGAGATTACTCATGACTGCCGGCAAATTTCAAGGTTGTTGAAGATGTAAGATTATGCCTATTCTCGAGGACATGTGACGGCAGCACTGGCCCAAGCTGTGTACAGTAGGCAAGAACGTGCGCCTGGCAACACGAACTCAGAATTTCGGGTTTCAAAATAATAGCACTCGTGGTTCATTGCAATAATCATTGTTTATTCATTGCTTAGGTAGTGTCCATGTTCATGTTTTGCTAAAATTAGTATTCTGTTGGAATAAAACAGACTCTAGTGAATGTTTTTCAAATGTAATCATGTTTTCACATGAGACACTGACCATTTATTCAATCAAATTGTGTGTAAAACATATTTGTTACTTTTATTAATAAAACATGATAAATTATTATTTTTGCTATCACATGTTCTTATTGTTTCTTTACACACAATACAATTACATTTGGTTACAATTCACGGGCTGTGTAGTGAATTAACAATGATTATTGTAATGAATCAAAACGAGCGCTAATTGTTTTGAAAGAAAAAACTAATTTGCTGGTATAATATTGTGAGGGGCTTCAGTTGCTTGTAATATACAATTTCACCACTAGATGGGAGCAATTCTTACACAATGCAGCTTTAAGATAAGTCCTGATTTATCCTATTCATTTATTACTAAGGATACGAGATTGTGATTTATATATTTGAGCCACCAAAACTTATGCCAATACACTCACCTAAAGGATTATGAGGAACACCATACTAATACTTTGTTTGACCCCCTTTCGCCTTCAGAACTGCCTTAATTCTACGTGGCATTGATTCAACAAGGTGCTGAAAGCATTCTTTAGAAATGTTGGCCCATGATAGGATAGCATCTTGGAGTTGATGGAGATTTGAGGGATGCACATCCAGGGCACGAAGCTCCCGTTCCACCACATCCCAAAGATGCTCTATTGGGTTGAGATCTGGTAACTGTGTGGGCCATTTTAGTACAGTGAACTCATTGTCATGTTCAAGAAACCAATTTGAAATGATTCAAGCTTTGTGACATTGTGCATTATCCTGCTGGAAGTAGCCGTCAGAGGATGGGTACATGGTGGCCATAAAGGGATGGACATGGTCAGAAACAATGCTCAGGTAGGCCGTGGCATTTAAACGATGCCCAATTGGCACTAAGGGGCCTAAAGTGTGCTAAGAAAACATCCCACAAACCATTACACCACCACCACCAGCCTGCACAGTGGTAACAAGGCATGATGGATCCATGTTCTCATTCTGTTTACGCCAAATTCTGACTCTACCATCTGAATGTCTCAACAGAAATCGAGACTCATCAGACCAGGCAACATTTTTCCAGTCTTCAACTGTCCAATTTTGGTGTGCTTTTGCAAATGGTAGCATCTTTTTCCTATTTGTAATGGAGATGAGTGGTACCCGGTGGGGTCGACTACTGTTGTAGCTCATCCGCCTCAAGGTTGTGCGTGTTGTGGCTTCACAAATGCTTTGCTGCATACCTTGGTTGTAACTACTGGTTATTTCAGTCAAAGTTGCCCTTCTATCAGCTTAAAGCAGTCGGCCCATTCTCCTCTGACCTCTAGCATCAACAAGGCACTTTTGCCCACAGGACTGCCGCATACATGATGTTTTTCACTTTTCACACCATTCTTTGTAAACCCTAGAAATGGTTGTGTGTGAAAATCCCAGTAATTGAGCAGATTGTGAAATACTCAGACCGGCCTGCTTGGCACCAACAACCATGCCACGCTCAAAATTGCTTAAATCACCTTTCTTTCCCATTCTGACATTCAGTTTGGAGTTCAGGAGATCGTCTTGACCAGGACCACACCCCTAAATGCATTGAAGCAACTGCCATGTGATTGGTTGAGTAGATCATTGCATTAAGGAGAAATTGAATGGGTGTTCCTAATAATCCCTTAGGTTAGTGTATATGGTGTGTAAGAAAATACTTTCCACATAAGTTCATTAAATCAAATCTACATTATTTGTGGTGTGTTGAAACATAATGATTAGTATTTTCATTGATCACATTCAGTCCAGTTCGTGCAGATACTGTACATGAGCTACATGAACTTTACTCCAGTCCCCATTGGCTAACCCGAGAATGGAACACAATATCTTGTAGTTTTTGTGTCTGACGGAAATAGCAGTAGGACCGTCGCTGTCTGAGATCATTGGCTTTTATTTACTGTCAATAGAGATTGGTTGCGGGAGATTGGCTGCGGCTAAATTTTGATAGATATTCTTCAAGATTCTAACGATTTAATTGGTTCTAAAATGGGTGTACGTTTTAGAACCGCCTTCTTTCGAGTTGAATGTCGGTTCTACCTTTTTGGTTGAAGGTTCGTGTACTGTGTAGCATTGCAGAACTGAGGAGTTGCAAACCATGTCGCGGGTTCTTGTTGGAGTTAAACGTGTCATTGACTATGCTGTCAAGGTAGCTAGCTACTTAGTTTCATGTATTTGAAAACAACTGACCATTTATGATTGCTCATTGTTATTCGAGTCATTTAATGTTAACCAATTAGCTGGCGTGCTAACATAGTAGTAACATGGCTACAAACGTTACATGTAGGCTAGCTAACTAGCTACTACTGTACCTAGTTACATGACTCCAGTTAGCGCTAGCTACCTCTCAGTATAGGACTACATGAATTAATC
Source organism: Umbra pygmaea (assembly GCA_016801145.1). Taxonomy (NCBI): domain Eukaryota; kingdom Metazoa; phylum Chordata; class Actinopteri; order Esociformes; family Umbridae; genus Umbra; species Umbra pygmaea. The sequence goes on from JACXGM010001398.1 coordinate 13,922, forward strand.
TAGTTATCCCTGAAACTATAATATATATCTGCTATCTGTTCAGCTAAAGTATGGCTCTGAAAAGGGAAATATCAAGGTCATGGCAGGGTTGTATAATAACTTCTACCTTATCTGGCATGTTGACTAACGTTGAGTACCTAAAATGAGTTACAGTACTGTACCCAAATTAATTCCACAGCCACCACCTCTGTTGTCTTTCAGAAGTTTTGTGTATTTGTATGTTTGATCCATGTCAGCACAGACTTATAACGATTTACTTTTTCAAATATTTCCATGCCCTACTAATTTTGTGATAATTTAGCCCAGCTTTTAAAACAAGTATGCACTAACTGTAATTCTCTGGTTAGGAGTATCTGCTAAATATCTAACCTGTAAAAATATAACGTTAATCCTGCAAGTGAAAACCATATAAAATAATAACTGTAAACTTTCATAGTTTTAACCACTAAGTGTCTGCTTGGTGCTTCATTGTCAGATTAACTCTATGCTATACAATTATCGTTACAGAATAAAGTTATCACTTCAGTCAGCATAGGTAGAGTTAATACCTAAATTCACTCCAATCAATTGGCTGTAATCCAATTTAATGATATTTGTAAAGGAAGCGTAGCAACATATCTTTTAGCAGTTAGCCACTCGGTCCATCTGAGCAGGCCTGTGTAAGCTTCATTCAACTAGATATCTGGAACCAGTCTTTCCATGCACTTAGTTATATTTCTACCCTCTTCCACCCCTTGTGATGTCCACAGCTTAATCATATCAGTCAGAGCTGTGGAGGCAGAATGTGGCCAGGGATTTCATTGTTTGAGCCACAGTCTTTGAAAGTTATGTATTATTAGGTGACTGACATATCGGATGGACTTAATCCATTTTAAAGGTCTGTTTACAATGGCTTGTTCTAATATATTATTGGGGTTTTGTTGTGTATTTTAAAAGTGTGTCAGCTGGACTGTCTCACACATTAACTCTTTGAGAACACACATTGAGCCCACAGTAATTGCTGTACAGTAAGGCTGTATCCAACACTCTGTACTTTCCCTTTTTTGGTGTTTGTGACTAACCAGTACAAACATACGTTCAGCTGGTCATACAGTATTGTATCAGAAAACAAATTAGCATTTCTTATTGAGATATGCTGTTTGAGACAACTTACTGCTTGATCTGGCCTAATGAACACAACCCTGTCCTCTCATTCAGATCCGCGTGAAGCCTGACAACAGCGGGGTGGTGACAGATGGCGTCAAACACTCGATGAACCCCTTCTGCGAGATTGCTGTGGAGGAAGCTGTAAAACTCAAGGAGAAGAAGTTGATCAAGGAGGTGGTGGCTGTCAGTTGTGGGCCTACACAGGCAACAGTAAGAGTTACTGCACTCTCACCTGGAGTTGGAATTTGAAGTCAGATCTATTCAGTGATGCAAAATATTGTGAACATTGCAGAGAGATTGTGTAGTGTGACACAATGCCTCATTCTATTTTACATTACATATTGCTGTGTTACTCTTATTTGTTTTAAAATGCCCTCTACGTTTGGCTCTGATACATTTTTAAGACATTGTTTAGTTGGTCAGGTTCAATGTCATTGGACAGATGTCTGTATGATTCAAATGATTGTCTCATGTCGCTATTATTTTTTACTTTTTGTTTTTGTGATCGTTCCGTTTTTCCTCCCCAATTCCCTGTCTAATCCTGGCTTGTCGGCAGCTCTGTAAACTCTTGTACAGATCTGTGGGATGATGATGAGGGGCACGCACATGATTCATCACACCACATGTCGCCCGAGCTGCTGATTTATTTTTGAACTGTTCACCCAACACGGAAGCGTTTAGTCGGATCATGCATGGGATGATTACGTTCACCGACTATACTTCAGCGATTGAATTTACAGGCACCCGATCTGAACACGAGTCGCTAGAGAGCGATTTGTGAGGATAGATAATCTGACTTGTCTAACCCAAATTCTAGGCAGTGCTATGCCGATTTTGCGCTGCCTCGTGCAGAAGGCACGGGGAAAGTCATGGTCAGGCTTGACCTTATGACCTTCATGACGTAGACTGTCTTGCAATGCAGCGACTTGGCCCACTATGCCACGTGGACCCTTGCTCATGTCTCAATTCTTAAATAGTTTTCCATTTAATTTGCTGAAATTCACTGCTGATGTGTTTGTGTCGTGCCTCCGTAGGAGACCATCCGTACCGCCCTAGCAATGGGGTGTGATCGTGGCATCCACGTGGAGGTCACAGGGAAAGACTATGAGTCTATGGGACCCCTACAGGTGTCAAAGATCCTTGCTGCGCTGGCCAAGAGAGAGGAGGCCTCCCTGGTCATTGTTGGAAAACAGGTAATCAGATGCTCTGTTGTCTCCCTGCTACACCAATGCCAGGCAAAGCACTTCATTTACTATTCACTGAGTTTGTCTATTTTTCAACAGGCTATTGATGATGACTGCAACCAGACAGGCCAAATGACAGCAGCCTTGTTGGACTGGCCTCAGGTCAGTTAGGCTTTTGTCTTGTTGTAATTAACCTCAGCCGGACTCTCTAAACACTGAGGTGTGGTTGACTGTAAACTGCCTCATTGGAGGCCACTGTTCTCTGGACCAGGGCATTTTGTCTTGGTCATTAGCATGTCATCTCAATGATGGGTAAAGGGGCCAAATGATCAAGCAGTGTGATTTCAAACCTCTGATCTCTACTCACATGCTCTCTTCAGACAAAACATTATGGTGTATGGATTTACACAGGTAAACCACCAGATGTCGCACTTGGACTGTCTCATGGCTTACAGTGTTTACAGAGGTACTTTAAATCTGCCAAGCAAAATGTTTTCACTACAAAACGTTTAGTTAGTCTATTGTTTTATAAAAACCTTTTTTGACCTTTTTTTCTAGTTCAATTTATTCTTAGGGTCTATTCGCACCACCACCTGTAGCGCACCTGGGAAGTACAGAGTATTTAATTTTGAGTGCTTGGCAAAACTGCCGACACTGTCTTCCAGCCGCGGCCGGGGGATCATAATTAAGGACAGCGGGCTCGCATTACTTTTGGGACCGGAGTGAAGGGATCTTAATTGTGGACGCCGGGCTCGCATTACTGTACGGACTGGGGGAAACTGAACGCTATCACATAATGGGTTTGATGCGCCACACACTATGCCTTTCACTCCAGTCCTGAAGGTAAATCGAGCCCGGCGTCCCCAGTTAAGATCCACTGACCGCAGTTAATGTCTTTCCTTCCCAAAGACCAGTTCATTGGTATTGTTGTTCTACTAATCGTTACATGGTTCAGCCATACAACTGTTGTCCTCTATATAATGCTACTTTTCCCTCTGGCACTTTAAGAAAACAACAATGGCCATCCTTTGCTAATCTGTAAAGCGTGGGACAGCGTAGCGCTCTGGAAAGTGGAGGCAGTATTGGCTTGGAGTATCAGGCCTTTTTCCCAAGTACCAGTACTTAAGCCCAGTATCGGGCCCAATACCGAATACTGGTGTTGGTATTTTTTCCATTGCTACTGGGTACCTCGTTTGAACGCCTGGTTGCAATGACACAGCTGCACTTAGAGGCAGTTGCTTTATCACTGCCATTTGGGAGCCCACCAAACAGAGTTACTATTTGAAACAGTCTGGTAGGTCTGTCCCTATTGCCTTTACAAAATGTTTAGCAGCAAAACCTTTTTGTTTGGCAGAATTAAAACATCTCTGTTGTCAGTTAACAGCGGAAAGAAGGCTTCATTTTTGCTCAATAAAATGAAAACAAGACCTTGTTCTACCCCAAAACATGTGTAGATTTGATAATTCTAATGAATATTTTCATGTTAATGTGACATTCACTACATGACCTCCACTTCTTCCAGGGCACATTTGCCTCCGAGGTGACCCTGGAAGGGGACAAGGTGAAGGTGGTGAGGGAAATTGACGGTGGTCTCGAGACCATTAAGATCAACATGCCAGCTGTTCTCACAGCAGACCTTCGGCTTAACACCCCCAGATACGCTACTCTGCCCAACATCATGGTGATAACCCCCTCAACTACATGCAGATGTTTTCCCATATATTTTGCACAGACACATGTATTTTCTATTTCTCATCTTTAAACTCCCCTTAAAGAAAGCAAAAAAGAAGAAGATAGCCAACATGAAGCCAGCTGAACTAGGGGTGGACATGGTGTCCAGGTTGGAAGTACTAAGGGTGGATGAGCCCCCAACAAGACTGGCTGGTGTGAAGGTGGAGACAGTGGATGACTTGGTGGCCAAACTCAGGGCCAACGGAACCATATAGAGGCCCTGGGGGTGGGAGTGAAGGGGACATTCTGAGGGGTGAGTCTACCTGGAAAAACGAAGGGTACATTTACATTATGAGAGCTTGCAGCCATGTACAGTTGTATTCAATATTTAGGCACCCCTGACAACTTCCATGATTTTCATTTATAAATAATTGGGTGTTTGGATCAGCAATTTCATTTTGATCTATCAAATAACTGAAGGACACAGTAATATTTCAGTAGTAAAATTAGGTTTATTGGATGAACATAAAATGTGCAATATGCATCAAAATGAAATTAGGCAGGTGCATAAATGTGGGCACCTCAACAGAAATATCACATCAATATTTAGTTGATCCTCCTTTAGCAGAAATAACAGCCTCTAGATGCTTCCTATAGCCTGTAATGAGTGTCTGGATTCTGGATGATGGTATTTTGGACCATTCCTCCTTGCAAAACATCTCCAGTTCAGTTAGGTTCGATGGTTGCTGAGCATGGACAGCCCACTTCAAATTATCCCACAAATTTTCAATGATATTCAGGTCCGGTGACTGGGATGGCCATTCCAGAACAGTGTACTTGTTCCTCTGCATAAATGGCAGAGTAGATTTTGAGCAGTGTTTTGGGTCAATGTCTTGTTGAAATTTCCAGCCCCGGCGTAACTTTGACTGATTCCTCTACATTATTCTCAAGTATCTGCTGATATTGAGTGGAATCCATGCAACCCTCAACTTTAACAAGATTCCCAGTACCGACATTGGCCACACAGCCCCACAGCATGATGGGACCTCCACCAAATTTTACTGTGGGTAGCAAGTGTTTGTCTTGGAATGCTGTTTTTTTGCCACCATACACAATGCCCCTTGTTATGACCAAATAACTCAATTTTTGTGTCATCAGTCCACAGCACCTTCTTCCAAAATGATGCTGGCTTGTCCAAATATGCGTTTGTATACCTCAAGCAACTTTTTGGCGTGTGTGCAGAAAAGGCTTCTCCTGCATCACTCTCCCGTACAGCTTCTCCTTGTGCAAAGTGTGCTGAATTGTTGAACGATGCACAGTGACACCATCTGCAGCAAGATGATGTTGTAGGTATTAGGAGGTGGTCTGTGGGCTGTTTTTGACCGTACTCACCATCCTTTGTCTTTGCCTCTGATATTTTACTTGACTTGCCACTTCTGGCCTTAACAAGAACTATGCCTGTGGTTTTCCATTTCCTCACTATGTTCCTCACAGTGGACACTGACAGTTTAAATCTCTAGTATAGCTTTTTGTAGCCTTCCCCTAAATCATAATGTTGAACAATCTTAGTTTTCAGGTCATTTGAGAGTTGTTTTGAGGTCCCCATGTTGCCACTCTTCAAATGAGAGTCAAAGAGAACAACAACTTGCAATTGGCCACCTTAAATACATTTTCTCATGATTGGATTCACCTGTCTATGAAGTTCAAGGCTTAATGAGCTCACCGAACCAATTGTGTGTTCCAATTAATCAGTTCTATGTAGTTACAGGTATTCAAATCAACAAAATGACAAGGGTTCCCAAATCTATGCACCTGTCTAATTTCATTTTGGTGCATATTGCACATTTTCTGTTAAAGGGGTGGTTCAAAATTTTGGACATAGGACCTCATTTCCAAGTTAATCTGTGTGTTATTTATCAGTGGAGACTGTTTTCAACACTTTATCCAGTCCTCCCAGTTTCCGAGTTCGCTGGTGCTAGGCTAGCGCAAGTCAACGGCATCTGTTAGCCTGTCACTAAAAACAGTCTTACCCACTCCACAGTACATCCGAGGCAAATAAATGATAACGCCAGACTATCGATGTAAATTTCTGTGTTGATAGAATAATGTTAGAAATAAAACTACCCTTGCATCGCATTGCAATTGTTATACTTCCCTGTAGTTGGTAGCATAGGCTACAGCAGCGGAGGAGTGATATTACCTAGGCTACCAAGAAAGCCGTTTACGTCACTCTCCACAATGCATTGAACTGTAACATTATCTCTACTAACGTTGTCAGTCTCAATCTATCAGTAGCAGCTAGGCTAATGTTATGAAAGGGGCTAGCTTTATTAGCCAGAGTAGCCTACCAAAAGTTATTAACCTGTTCATCAGATGCTGTTGATGTATCTGGAAAGACGGATGGAACTGCATTCGTTGTCAATGACATGTGGTCCTTTTAGATTGCAGGGTTTTTCAAATTTGTCTGGTCTAAAATGCTCACTACAAATTGGCCACTTGAGTGGAGTCTCCACTGGTGTCTTGATTTCCAAGCCAGCAGCAAAAAGCCACAGTTGGTTTCTTTCTGGATCTCCTAATGGATATTTGTGGAGACTTTGTGGTGCCCATCTGTTTGGTTATTTTTATAATTTTTAAATGCACACTAAATTACCATGTTGCATAGTCCTTAGTTTCCAATTCAATGCTTCATTACCAATTTACTAGGCTACTACTAGGTGTCCCGACTGTAGTGCACTTCTCTGTTTATTTTTCGGCGCAGTACTACTAACCAGAGCAAAGTAAACTTTTTTGCTGCTGCTGAGAAACTAGTCCCTCAAAATGTAATGCAATCATTGAGATCCAAGCATACTTTTATAGCTAAGATTATTCTATAAACACAGACATTTACATCGATAATCTGGCATTATAATGTATTTGCCTCAGGTGTACTGTGGAGTGGGTAAGACTATTTTTATTGGCAGGCTAGCAGATACCGTTGACTTGCGCTAGCCTAGCACCAACGGAATCTGCAACTGGAAGGACTGGATGAAGTGTTAAACAGTCTCCACTAATAAATAACACACTGATTAACTTGGAAATTAGGGCCTATGTCCAAAATTCTGAACCACAGCTTTAATCTAATGAACCTAATTTCACTACCGAAATATTACTGTGTCCTTCAGTTATTTGATAGATCAAAATTAAATTGATCCAAGCACCTAATTATTTTAAGTGAAAATCATGGAAATTGTCAGGGGTGCCTAAACTTTTGCACACGACTGATTACTAGACCTCTCGAGAAAAGCTGGAGACAAGACAAATTCATTTCCATACCGGTGGTATTGCTAGTTCTTGGGTGTGTCATGACGTGCTTCGAGACATCTCGAGCTGGGTGTGTGAGCCACTTCGCTCAGAAACCAGACCGGCCCATTAACCTACACGTGAAGTATTTCCCTGCGATACACAGTCGTTGACTTTCCTTAACAAGTGCATTTACATCTGCAAAGCCCCAGGGGCCGGTTGCACCAGCTGGACGTATATAGGTCGTAACTGTACGTCCAACCTAAAATGCCCTTTACGTCAGAATTAGTATTTATACCTGTTGCACCAGCAGGGCTTAAGCGCTCAATGAGCTACGCCTAGTCATAGATTATACGCCTATAGCTAGCAGGCACAGGATGCCGATTTACATAAATTATATCAAATGTCTTGTTTTTCTGACTCTGATCAAAACGGTCTTTCTCCAAATAAATTACAGCCAAATCTTAACGCAATCAATCGAAGATGCAGGGCACGTTGTTTACGTTTGCAGCCACCACAAATTGTACTCTCTCTATTAATAACTAGCTATGTGATATGTGGTTGAAAGCTCTCGAAATGTAAACGCACCCTAAGATGCTCCTTATGTTCATTAAGAGGTCATTTTGGTAACCTGGTGGAAATGTGTGAGGAATAGCCATTGTGACAGCACAAGCACTTGTCACTACTGTAAAAACTGAGATCAGACAAATATCTGTATTTGCTTGGTGTCGTTTTCATCTAAGTAGCTTTTCCCTTTGTTCTGTGGCAGGTCTCTTAGCAGTGGAACAAAGTAGCAGGCAACACGGAGGACTGATTTCCTCAAGCAGGACCCATCTCCACCCAGCTATCGTTGCGACTGACTTCCATGATAGTAGTTCACTGAAGGGCTACAGCGAAACACTGTCCTTTACTGAGCTCATTCAGCCCACGGGGGGCTGAAGAAACAGTTGTGAATTTTAATATACCTGATAATGTACATTTGAATTGTTATTCTTGTGCAGTGTATTCTCTTGAATATGTTGGTAACCAGGCATTTAAAATGAATTACTTCCAAGCCAGTGAATGTTGTACATGAAGTCTCAACCAATTGTCACAATATTTAAATCTTCAAACATTGACCTATGTAAACTATTATCATGAAAATCTATAACGACACATCTGGACTATGTAATATCAGCAGGATGTAATGTGTAGTATGAATCTAATGTTGGCATTTGATGGTATGTCTACTGAGTTGGTGTGTATGAAGCTGATACTAAAATAATTTGTGGATTGGGTGGCAGCTGTAGTTGGACAGTCTGACAAGACAAGGGAGAAACTATCAACAACCTGCACAGTTGACTTTTTACCTCAAGCCCCTGTTTAGATTGTACAGCGTCCTACCATAATAATAAAGAAAATGATTTTTCATAGCTACATCAGCATTTTTTTAATAATTCTGTGTTGCTGTTCTCAGTCTATTAATGTCAGTGGTTTGCTCTTGAATCCAATCTAATAAAAATGCACTGTGTAGAATTTGGCAGATAAATATTTCTCTTTCATTGAGCAGCTTACAAAATCTGTAAAACAGGGGTATTCAAATCTTACACTTCAAGGGCCAGAGCTGGCTGGTTTTTGGTTCCAGCTTATCATTGCACCCACCTGGGGTACCAGGGCTGAGTAACTATCAGGTCAGAGGGTGGCAAAAAAGTCTAACAGGCCTGGTGTAGAACATTATATATGTATATGTAAATTATTTTGACACTGCAGTTATTATTTTTCCATTTCCTAAGAGAATTGCATTAGAGGACATGAGTTCCATAGTGGACATGAGTTCCATAGTGTTTGTCAATGAGCGTGCGCCTGTTAGTCTTTGTTATAAGTTATGCCTTTCAAAGCCATGATTTTGTACAGTAAGGAATAATTGTCATAATTGTTTTTCCAGATTTGTAAAATATGAAGAAATATAGTTTTTACTGCACTTGTAAGCTGATCAGCTGGATAGTTCTTCGGGTGTTAGAACTCAAATTCTACAAATAGCACATTTAATTAACTGTACTTGGCAGCACAAATCTTGCACATTCCAAGCCCTTACATTCCTGAGTAATATGGTACTCCATCTCCATTTTACAGAAGCAGGACTGCGGAAAACCAGACAGAATCCCCCGTGAATATATATATATATATACAGCATGCACACAAGGTCATGCGCCTCCCAGAGGACAAGATCAGTCAAGGAGAACAGCTGCCACAAGGAATGCAGTTCTACCTGCCCCAAGTATAAACAGTGGGAAAATTGATATAGCGATTTAGTAAATAACTATCCCCCAAATCAGTTTCACAAGCACGACCACTTGCGTTTTATTTAGTTGAAGGATAGTTGGCTGTGTAAATATAGCGCACATGTTAGGGATATAATGCTACTGATTTTTGCAGGCAACCACATATTTTTACGTGGCGGTCCACGTGTGCACAATCAAGGCTTTGACATCACACAGGTGATCTGCCTCTGAATCTTGATGATAGAAGGACGGAGAGCTCGAACAGAAAAAAGGCAGCGCGTCAACGCTGTCAGACGCGAGCGATTCTAGACGAACTTTAAAGAGGACATTTACTAACTTCTGTTTTATTGTAAAACATAAACATTTTATTCATGTAATCAGTGGTCATTTTGGATTTCGGCGATTTCTCTTGACTTGTAAATATGCCCTCGCACCAGTTTTGTGTTCACACCTTATTTGTTTTCAAGGTAACACTATGGCTGTTTGTGATTAAAGGTAAGTTTCCAATCGTTTTAAATTTCTTTATTTTTTTATTTATACAAATACATTTTATTTTGTATCACGAACTTAACTCACTTGGTATTTTATTATTATAGTCTATGCAGTGAAGTTATAAAACACATTGTATTGTGCCTTAGGACCCAAAATCAACTCATGTTAACTTCTCATTCAATTGTTCCATTATTGTCAACTGTAGGTTTAAATTGTGCTTTGACAATCTCTCTACGGGGACCGTCCCTGGTCAATGCCACTGTTGGCAGTAATGTGACTCTTGGGGTGACCATTCTTGGTGCTCCTCACCCTGTGGTCACATGGAAGATGGGGAGTTTACCTGTAGTGACCTGGAACCTTGGCTCTACTGATGCTCCATCCATATCCCCCATGAACCAAGACGTCTTGAAGATTGAGGCAGATGGTTCTCTTGTCTTTAAAAATGTGCCATTGGTCTACAGTAACACCTACACATTGGAGGTAGTCAAGGTTGGAATGGAGACAGCCTTGACCAAATTCTTACTCAAGGTCTATGGTGAGAGTCCAGAGGCCTGGTTGGCTGTTGTTTATTTAATTAACATTAATTCAGCATGCTGAGGTCATTTTTGCTCATGTTGCTGAAAAGTTATGATTTATATTTTGTTTGATTCCATTGTTAGAATTAGAAAATCATCACAAACCTTCTCCCATGATGAAGCCATTCAATTTATCCATCCTTTGTCCACTCTGCATTCAGACTACATCTACAACGTTTCTGTGAGCGCAACCCCGGTTGATGCCGTAGAGGGAACTGCCACATTTTCTTTGCAATACAGCTCAGTGCCGGGAGAGGCGGACCAGTGGAGGTGGTACTTTAACAGTGTGGAGATACAAAACAGTTCCCACTATACAGTGAACCAGAAGAGCCTGGTCATCAGTCAGCCCAACCGGACTGACACAGGACTTTACACCTTGGTCTTGGCCAACCCCTTCAGCGCTGTCACATCTCATAGGAACATCACTGTTCTCTGTAAGAAGAAAATGGTTGAATTTGCCTTACCAAGTAATTTGTTTGTTCTTTATTTCTGTTGTTTTGTTCTACTTTTATTCCAGTATCAATTAAACACAATTTTACATGTAGAAATAGGAAATCCAAGGCACTCTTCTTAAAATGATTAAAAATCCTTTATTATTCCTGGCTATATCATCGTAGAAAATTTAAAGACATTGGAAGAAGCTACCCACGCGTAGCGGCACAAACAGCCTTCTTCAGGGTATGCTTCCCAAACAAACAGTTCCCCCTCTTATTTGTATGCACTAATTAGAGCCAACTGAGTGACATGGTAAGTAACCACAAAATATATTTCATTCCTTTTCTGTGATAATTTTCTTTGTTTATCTATTTGTTTGGGCTTAACTCCCAATGTAGCCACCTAGTGGACTCTGTATGTGTATATGCATGATGTATGGCCACAGAGTGGACAGTCTTGTCTTTTGTTTCTTTTTGCATATGAACATTTACAGCCAGCCACCTACTGGATTTTTTGGCATGCTTTATGTGGTTACTTACCATGTCAGTCAGATATGAGAAGCATTCCCAGAAGAAGTCTGTTTGTGCTGCTACGTGTGGGTTGCTTCTTCCCATGTCTTTTAAATTTTCTACTATGATATTTCCAGCAAAAATAAAGGCTTTTTATAATTTTAAGAAGAGTGCCTTGGATTTCCTTTTTCTACTATTCGTTGAAGTCCCAACCCCAAAGAGTACCGTCAAACCTCTGACTGAACTCCCTGAGCACCCTGGACCCTCTTTGTCTGTCCAACAATTTGACATGTATTGCACCCATTATTAATTTCATATCTCTAGTTCTGTTGTGGAACCGTTTAACTTAACCCTTTACAGAAAGCAATGTTTCCCTGTCTCTTAGATCTAGTTTTTTCCCTTCAATGTTTTTTCAACTTCCTTGATTTGAAATTGACAATCATCATCTTAAAATCTTAACACCCCAATCTGCTTTTGAAATTTTACACTATTTAAACAGCTGGTTAATAATGTAGTCTGCAGTTTTATGTTTGAGAAATAATGTAATAATGTAGTCTGTAGGTTTATGCTTGAGAAATAATGTAATAATGTAGTCTGCAGTTTTATGTTTGAGAAATAATGTAGTCTGCAGTTTTATGTTTGAGAAATAATGTAATAATGTAGTCTGCAGTTTTATGCTTGAGAAAATCCTATATTTCTATACTGTCATGCATCTGTTGATTTTTGCCCAATTCCTTCAAAACCGCTCATGTTTAAACTTAATTCCATAGCTGACAGAAATTATTGTAATTGTACTTTGGTACCAATTATAGATATAAACAAGATAATTCCCATTCAACTCAAATTGGAGACTTTTATTGATGTAAAGCATTTGAGCTGCATTCTTTGTATGAAAGGTGCTATATAAATAAGGTTTATTATTATTATTATTATTATTATCTTTTACACTGTTTGTCATTTCTTCTAGACGGCCCAGACGAGCCTGTGCTGGAAGTCAGTCCGTCTCAGGCTTTCTTTGTATCTGGGGAATCCCTTTCCCTCTCCTGCCAGGCAGTAGGCATTCCCCTGCCTTCTGCCTCCTGGATGTTTGGGGGTCAGACCCTTGTTTCCCAAGAAGGATGCCTGAATTTGACTGATGTCCAGACCAACCAGGGGGGAGTGTACACTTGTGAGGTGCTGAACAGAAACACAGGTGTTCATCGCAGGAAGAACCTGACACTCAATGTTTATGGTACAGTGTGAACATAAGTTGAAGTTATAGTTTGGTCCTATAATTCCTTAACAGCTATATTGACCTTTTGCACTTCAGCTTAGTTCAACCATTGTGTAAGCGCCAAGCCTCTTGCATTTGTTTTGGACACTAGTGTGCTAATGACCCACCTTGCCACTGTACTTCACAGAGAGGCCGAAAGGTGAACCATTATGCTTAGTCTATGCAACAAGTGGAATTTATGACCTGCAGTTCCACTGCCAATGGCAAGGAGGCACCCCAGAAGCCTGGCTGTCCTTCCCAGCTTTGAACAGCACCGCTGGGGGAGCTGGAGAATTAATCTTAACCACACCTGCCTCCCAGGACCTTAATGGAAGAACAGTCGTATGTAGGGCCAGCCACCCCCTCCATCAGTCCCAGTGTAATGTCACTGCATGTACGTTACTCATTCTGACTTCGTAAATCCTAAATGTATTAAGGTAATGTCAACTCAAATGTTTAAAATGCATGATTTCTGTGGTTTTTCAGAATTCAATCACATAAGGATTGATGCGTATACTTATACAACTTCTTTTTGGAATGGGAGATGTTTTCCAGTTGCCCACTAACAAACTGATGTCCTGCTCAGTTAATGGCTTGGGCCATGGAGAAGAGTAGATGGAGAATATTTAAGATATACATTTTACAGAATGAGTCTTGTAATAACCAAGTGTTTTGCAGGTCTCCCCCATTGACATAACCAAAGGTCTCTGTATAGTTTGTTTAAAAGAAACTGTATGGCATTCCTCCATAGGTGGTCCTGCAAATTTCCTCCCAAAGGTCACCACCATGGAACAAAACGGTCAAATTGTAGTGTGTATCCAGTGTTACAGCCCGGCCATGCCCAGTTCTATAGTCACATGGTCCAAAGGAAGTGAGCTCCTAGCCAGTGGGACCCAGTACCAGATTAACAAGGACACTACACAGCTCAGCATCTTCAATTTCAACAGCAGCACGGCTCCCCTGCACACCTATACCTGTAACTGTGGCAACCCACTGGGCAACACCTCAAAGTACATTCAGTTACTAGGTACACTACTTCTGTATACATTCCACTGGTTCTTACCTGCTGGTAAACAACCTGTTTCTTGGAAAACTGTTGCAAAATACTTTACTCTTTTGTTTATTTAGTGGGTCAGAGTGAAATCTGATAAGTGTCATACAGTGCAGTAGGTAAAGATTGTCTTACATTTTCTTGACTGATAGTTTTTAGAACCTTCATTAAAATGGCGCAGTAGTTTAGGATTGTGGTTAAACATGCAAATCATGTTACAGGAGACTCAAGTTATCAGAGGAGACTAAAGAGATTGGACTTTTTTAGTTTTGTTCTTCACAAAGCTCACCTTCTTACTCCTCACCCTCTCTCCAGGCCCCACCATCTCAAATTTCCACGTGTTTCCTAATGGCGATGGAAGTGCTGTCACGATCACCTGGGAGATCCCTCCCACCTCTGTGATTACAGGTAAAGCTGCTGACTTCACTATAATATGTTCATAAATGCTCCTGAAACATTTAAAATATTTTTGTGAAATTGAATGACAATGGAGAACTGAGATGGCCTATGGGTAATAATTTAGTTTAAAGGCTTTTGGTGATTCTGCTGAAGTAAGTTGCTAGGCAACATACTGCACAGGATAAACTCCAAATACGGGAGATGTGGGTGTCAATATTTGTCACAGTGTGAACCAGTGGTCTAAAAGGCCTTGATCTAGAACACAAGCTCTTTCGGTGAGAAACATCCTGTAGCCTAAATAAACTACTGTTTCATGTTGTTTTGGGAATATAGCTGTAAACAAGTTGTTGGCTGGAATAGTTTTATACCACATGGTTTCACTTTCTGATAAGTGTGAACTTCAGTATACAGGATAATTGCAACTTTCCCCTATTTAAAATGTTGTTATTTTCCACATGTGTACAGTATATTGGCGATGATGATGATGATATATTTGTAATGATACGAAACTAATTGTTAAAGATTACTCAAATGTTGTCTGTTCCTCCAATGTCTTTTAAAGGTTTTGACATCCAGATGAGAGGACCAAGTCTTCTAGCTAAACATGTCAGGCGGAGGAAACGGGCCAACGACAATTTCAGGTCTATTCAGCAGGAGCCTGGTACATCACGAAGCACTAATATTTCTGCTCTGGATTCGAAATCCACATACTACTTTCGTGTCATCCCTTTTGCTGGTGAAACTCTGGGACTACCATCGGTGGTGCTGAGGCTTGGACCAGGTAATTTTAAATAACTAATTTTTGAATGTTCAGTGTGTGTTTGTGTGATAATCCATAACAAATTAAGGTTTCCTAACACTCACCTAGGAAGAAATACATTGTGTTCACCAGGAAAGTCTTTTGTTATTATTAAACACTGATCATCCATAACATTATGACCACTTGCCTAATATTGTTTAGTTCCCCCTTTGGCTGTAAAAACAGCAGCCCCATACAGAACAGACTGTGATTCACAGTGTCAGGACACTGTCCTGACACTGTGACACTGGGCAATCCTTACGCTTGCCCATTTTTTCTAATTAATTTTGTCCTCAAAGTTGATGTCTAGTGATTGCTAGATGATTGGGTCTGAGCATCTCCAAAACTGCAGCTGCTGTGGGTTGTTCCTGGTCTGTAGTGGTCAGTAGCTCACTTTTGGTACGTACTGACCACTACAGACCAGGAACAACCCACAGCAGCTGCAGTTTTGGAGATGCTCTGACCCAATCATCTAGCAATCACTAGACATCAACTTTGAGGACAAAATTAATTAGAAAAAATGGGCAAGCGTAAGGATTTGAGTGACTTTGACCAAGGCCAAATTGATGAGGTACTGTAGCTCAAATTGCTGTTTTGGCAGCAAAAGGAAGTCCTACACAATATTTGGCAGTTGGTCATAATGATATTTGTGATCTATGTATTTTTTTAAGTATTAAGCCAACCACAAGTTATTGGCCTTGCTGCTGGGATCCCCTGTGGTGTCCTCTTTATCCTCCTCCTCGTTGGGTTCATCTGCTTGTGCGTGTACTGCTCCAGGAGGAAACGTAAGTGGTCTTTTCTCAATCCGCTGATGTTCCTTTGTGTCACCAGCACATGTGTAATGAACTGGTTTTCACTGTCAGAGGGTGTCTCCATTTCATAGGTGACGCAAACCGATATCCTGTGGCCAGAGCAGTGGAGAAGGTAGAGATTGGGGTAAATGTTTGTTTCAGTTGACATGTTTGTTCATTATCGTGAAACTCGTATTTCATCACCCGTATGCAGGTGGTATCAACCCAAACACATATAAACACTCCCAGCTGCCTACTCACTGGTGGAATTAAAGACCTGCCTGACTACAACCGAAAAATCACACAAGGGGTAATTCACTGCGCCTAGTTTTGGCATACAGGATTGCTATTCAGAAGTGTATGGTTTACCAGTGAACTGTCCAGTTGATACGCGTATAGCCATGCTTTGACACACTTTTTTTAAATTTTCCCCAGGGTCCAACTGAACGGTGTGCCCCTCTACCCAGATTTGTTTACCCTCCCCCTGTGAGAACTGCCACTATTGTGTAAACAAGGCGTTGACTGGAAGGTCTGTCACAAAGTTGTATTTCTTGTTGTTTTTACTGTAATGTCCTAAATATTTGTTTGTGTTTCTAATTGTTAAGTCAGTAGGTACATTTTCAGATGATTAATATGGCAACGGTTTCCCCTATGAAACTGCACTATGGTTGTTTGTTTGTTTTTCTTTTTAACAAGTTTGCTTTAACTAATTCAATGTATTTTGGGATCCCTGTTTTGTGATCAGTGAATATGTACCTGTATTTATTCTCAATAAATCTGATATTTCCAGTTCTGGTGCACGTTTTAACGATGTTATGAATGCTTTACTACAACTTTGATACAATTTAGGTTTATGTAAACTTAAGCATTATTAATACCTCAGGCATGAATGCTTACGTTTTTAAATCTCATTCGGACAACCTGTTCTCTGGTAATACACTCACCGGCCACTTTATTAGGTACACCTTGCTTGTACCGGGTTGGACCGCCAACCTTAATTCTCTGTGGCATAGATTCAACAAGGTGCTGGAAACATTCCCCAGAGATTTTGGTCCATATTTATACTATCACAGTTGCGGCAGATTTTCCATCCTGCAAATCTCCCGTTACACCACATTCCAAAGGTGCTAGATTGGATTAAATTCTGGTGACTGTGGAGACCATTGAACAGTGAACCCATTGTTGTGTTAAAAACAGTTAAGAGATGTAAGCTTTGACATGGTGTGCTATCCTGCTGGGAGTAGTCATTTGAAAATGGGAGCATTTGTCATAAAGGGATGGACATGGTCCACAACAATTCTCTGGCAGGCTCGGGCATTCAAACATTGCTCAATTGGTACTAAGGGATTCAAAGTGTGTCAAGAAAATGATCCCCACACCACTACACAACCCCTAGCCTGAACCATTGATACAAGGCAAGATTGATCTTTTAGATAACCCGTCTGGCCATTCTGCTCTGACTTCTGCCAACAAACAAGGAATTTTTTTCTCCAGAAGAGAAGCTCACTGGAAATTTTCTTTCTGGCCATTCACTGTAAACCCTAGAGACTGTTGTGTGGGAAAATCTCAGTAGATCAGCACTATCTGAAATAACCAGCCCCTCTGGCACACACCATGCCATGTTCCAATTCACTTAAATCACCTTTCTTTATTCTGATGCTTTTTGTCTTGACCATGTCGACATGCATTTCATTGCTTCCGTGTGTGTAAGTTATTTCCTCTGAGCCATCATGCTAGATCTAATTATTGAATGACTATTTTGGCACAAACATTTAGCCTTCAGATTTACTCTACAAACTGAAAATGTACTTGCAATTGGCAGGTGTTAATTTCAGACTCTTTTAGGGAGGTAAAAGCAGATCGATAAAGTAACTTTCCAAGCAAATAAGTTAAACCTGAGTTAACACTCTAAAATGATTGACGAGTATGTTCGTCAATCGCGGTTATCTCATGAACCGTATGCTATCATCTAGTGCTTGGTGCTGTTGAAAACAGGAAATTCTGCTGCAAATAATTAATGGTCCTGTGTATGGGTTTATCAGATCCGGAGATATTGTGTCTCAAAGTCCAAGGGCTCTTTAATGCCTCCCTTTACAAAATATTGCTTCCAGCACCCCCTGTTGTCCTCTGAATGCGTTGAGAAACACTGCCCTGTGCTGGAAATGTTTCTCATGGTAAGGACCATGTTACTAGTATTGATATGTGGTAGAGCTGTGGCCAAATCCGGCCTGGTGATGAAAGAACCTTGATTGTTCCTTTAATTTAGGCATAATATTTTCTCAGATATTATTTTCTCAGATCCTCTCTGTATATGACATGCAATTAATAGGTTTAACATCCTCTGAAGGCCAGTCATATACTGCACATTAGCAAAAATAAGATGTGTAACAGCGCAATCAACAATTCAAGATATGTCTTTGCTATACTGCTCTAATATAAAAAATGTTTGAAGTCTACTCATCAAGCACAATAAATTAGCCGATGGTTCATGATTTATGACCTTAGAAAAAATTGCTAGACATGTTGGCCCTCAGCTGCTCTGATTATAGTGAGCCAGGATGCTCTTAGTTTTCCCGTACCAACTTCTCTTTGAAAGTATGTTCAAATATGTGTAAGGCGTGTACTCACAGTGCTTAAGGTAGTTTTGCTCTTTCAGATGTGTTGGATGTGCTCATTGATATGTGAGTGGGTGGTTACATTGTGACCACTTGTGTCCATGAGAAAGCAGAAGGTGGGTAGGCATCACGGTCACATCAGTCCAGGTTCCAAAAGCCACTGTTAAGTTCACTGTGAAAACCCTACACATCTAAAGAGGTATGGAACTAACTGCTGCCTAATACCATATTTTCACATTTCTTAGTGGTAATATTTCATTGTTGTAACATTAAAACAGCGATGATTTTATTGGAGTATTACACTTGAAAATGGATTCAAATGAGCATATATGTTGTTTTCATGTCTGAACATTTTGATTATAGTTCATCTGCACCTGAGTGTTATTCTCTTCCAGATTTAATTGAATTTCCAGTTTATTTGTATTAATTTTTATGTGTTTTGTTCATTTATGCAGGGACATCAGTCATGATTAATCTCAGAACACATCTGTTTCTGTGTTTTACACTTCAACGTAAGTTTGTATTGTTTTCAGTGAACAACCAATTCAGTAGAGTGGCTCATTAAAATCTGTCTGGGCACAAATATATTTTCCCATTATTTGGTCCAAGCCATCTCGACATAGTTATCGTTCCTTTTGTATTGCTATGTTCTAAGTGATAGCAAAACTAATTTTGATGTGTGGGTGTGTACCATGTAAGATAGCACAACTGTTCAAATGCTTTTTAAAAATATGTACAATTTTATGGGTTTTATAAGGGTTGTGATATCTTCTTTAGACACATCTCAATACTTTTCCCACCAGAATTACTTAAACATTAGAGCCCACAGATTACAAAATGTGCATTTCATTTGTTTTATTGTGGTAATATTGTACATTTGATAATTAAAAGTGTTGGTGCTCTCCACTTAGAGTTGCAGTATGTTTTGATGGAGGCTAAGGAGGGGACAGTTGATGTTGACAGCTTCAGAGGTAAAACCACTCTGGTTGGCAGAACCTCCGATGGAGGTTGCTGCTTGTTGATCAACAGAACTACAATTAAACATAACGGGGAGGACATTTACCCCTGGGTTGATAATGTCAACAAGACTGCCTGTGCATTCTTCGACTGGATAGTGTCAGTGGAGGTTACAGGTAACCATCAACAGTTACACAACAACTGACGAGGGCAACTTGAAACTGGATTAAGCATGGTTAATTGAACCAAAGTTTACTCAAACATTTGTATTTTTTCAAACAGTTGTTTCAGTTATGTGTTCAAACAACATCAATCAGACCAGAATGCGGAAAAATATGTATTACTGCATAATTACACCCATAGTTCTTTCTGTAATTGCGTTGCTTGCTATGCTTTTTCAGACACAGCACCAAGACCACGGATATCTGTAAGCGAGGAGCAGAAAGAAGTTGGCAATATCAATGTTTCCTGTGCCGTCCTGCACTCCCCTCCCTCTCTCTCTTTCAGTGACCACAGGGTGGTGGTTCCTGAGAGTCACATTGACAAGGGGCAAGTCTTCGCCTCCGTCACGTTTGTGGCCCGAACCAAGGATCATGGTAAAACGATGGTTTGTAGCATAATCAGGGCCGGTTCCAGGCATAAGCGACATAATCTGCCGCTTAGGGCCCCCGGCAGCTTTACATTAAAATAAATGTTATTATCTGAGGGCCCAATAAATATTGCATAATTCTTTTCTATCTGGCGGCCAGTATACATTTTTATAAAAGGGGTCTGCTTGGGGTAGCGGTCTGAGTCAATCCTTGCAGGACAAATTGTGACTGAAATGTTTTATATATATGTTTTTAAATATATACAGGTGACCCTAGATAGAATAAAATATATATATATATTTATGAATTTATTTTTTATCTAGGGCCCCTCACAACAGGGCCCTTTGTATATTAATAAGGGGGTCACGATTAAAAAATAAAAAATTAATGAAATTAAAAATATATATTTTGGGGGCCCAATTTATACAGGAACCGGCTGGGGGGCCCCTAGATATAAACAAATTAATATATAGATATATATATTTTATTATTATTATTTTTATTATTATTATTATATACAGTGGGTGAAATAGGTATTGAATACGTCACCATTTTTCTCAGTAAATATATTTCCAAAGGTGCTATTGACATGACTAGTCACATGCATTGCTCTGGTGTGATTTTGGCCCATTCTTACACACAAACAGTATTCAAATCTTTAAGGTTCCATGGGCATCTTCTATGAATCATGATCTTCAGTGCTTTCCATAGATTTTCAATGAGATTTAAATCAGGTGATTGGCTGGGCCATTCTAGCAGCTTTATTTTCTTTCTTTGAAACCAATTCACCTTTGGCTAAGCCCCGCCCCCCTGAGTTACTGTTGCTACGTCCGACAACTTCATCTGGGTTCTGGTTTGGTATCAACATGGCTTATGCTGTGACAGTTCTTCCTGCTGAAATTTTATCAAACTTTTATGAAGCAGCAAATAAAGTGTCCGATAGAAGTAGGCAAAATGGGCTGCAATATGCGTTCGAAGGCTATATTCAAGACATACAGCTGAAACGCAAGAAACAACAAGGCATCCAAATAGAGGCAAAAGCATACTGGTCACAGTCAAAAAATGAACCACCGCATATCCTACTAATCGAGACGGAGGCTGGGACTAACAATATCAAGGAGCAACACTGTTCATGCAAAGCTGGGTAGGTCTCTATTCACTTCTATAATCGTTATTACAAAGCAAACGGACTACACGAGTATAACGTTGTATTTATTAGCAGCGTGTGCTAGCATATCAAGAACCAGTAAGCTAGGTAACGTTAACGTTAGCTGACACTTGTCAGGATTTGACTTCAGTTTTGGGAAGGGAAAAAAACGGATACCCCCCTCCAACCACTCTGGGAAACGCGTATCTGTTACAAATGCCCCAGGCACAACGTTTAACCATATTTTTGATAAAACTACAACCTGCCATGACCAAAAATATGAGACGTCTCTGTTAAAGTCAATGGAGCGCTGTGAAAAAAAGTGTCGGACCTCTGTGGGAGCTCGTTCTTGGCTGCGCTGTGATTGGTCAATCTACATTCTAGGGTGTGGCTTAGCCAAAGGCGAATTGAGAGTTTCCTTGTCTCTGTGTTTGGAATCATGGTCTTGATTATATGTCCACCCATTCATCTTCATCATCCTGGTAGATGGCAGCAGATTTTTGTCAAGAATGTCTCGTTACATTTGCCCATTCATCCTTCCTTCAATTATGTGAAGTTTGCCAGCACCATTTGCTGAAAAGCAGGCCCACACCATGATGTTCCCACCTCCAACTTTCAATGTTGGTATGGTGTTTTTAGGGTGATGTGCAATGCCATTACTCCTCCAAACATGGTGTGCAGGGATGTAGTGGAGGCTAAACGCACGTAAACGCTGTTTACGCACCTCCCGAAATTCGGAAATAGCGTTTATCCAACTCCAAAGTGCGTTTATCCACCTCTAAATGTGTTTATCCACCTCTATTGCGTTTATCCACCTTTAAATAGCCTGTCGTTGCTAAGCCATTCTAAATTAAGCTTATGCCGTTTTAGTTTCATATTGTTCTTTATTAGTTTAGTTTCATAGGTTGTTAAACCTAAAACAAAGTCTATCCATATTGCGCTGCATTAAGCTATTGAGAATGAGATGTCGTCACGACACAGCGCCCCGCCCCCTGAGATCAAGGTTTAGTGGAGGATAAACGCAGGTACAGTAAATGCCGTTTACCAACTTTTCTATTTGTGAAATAGGGTTTACTCACGTTTTAATTGATTTAATTATCGTTTACCCACTTAATATTTAGTTCTCAGCACTGAATGTGCCTTGCGTAGCTACAGCGTGTCATGCACTATTCTGTTCAGCGACTCTCATCTTCCAAATGCGTGTGACTCAAAGACGCAGCAGACGATGTGCCAGACAAACTTAACTTTTTAATAATGTCTATATTAGCTACAGTAATGCATCAGCTAACTCCTGTATCTCTAACTCCTGTACCTCATACAAAATGTAGCTCATATTTCAGTCAGTTGTCTACTGTATCTATCTAGCTCTAGTCAGTCAGTAGCTATTTAGCCAGCATAGCTTTATCAATGCAAGAGCTCTGTACGGTACTGAAATTGGTGTCCAAAGTCCAAATTACATTTTTTTGGTACCTTTACGTTTAAAAATGTAATCTTATGGTTGATATTGATGATTCTTTGTTTTAACATGATCACCGTGAATGGTGATTTTATTTACCACCATTTTATTTACCACTACACCACTGCTTGGTACCATCAAATGATAGCCTATAGCGATGTCATCAGGATACACATACTGTACACTAGTAGGCCGTGGCCCACCTTATCAGTGACCACGTCTTGGTCCACCTGATCACAGAATTTATAGTTTACCCCCCTCTTTTGTTACCACTACACCCCTGATGGTGTGTATTATGGCATCCAAACAGCTCAGATTTTTGCTCTCCTCTGACCACACTATATTCTCCCAGTATTTCACTGGCTTTTCCAAATGTTGTGCAGCAAACTTTAAACAAGCTTCAACATGTTTTTTTTCAGCAATGAAGTCTTACGTGGTGAGCGTGCACACAGGCCATGGCGGTGGAGTGCATTACTTACTGTTATCTTTGAGACAACAGTACCTGCTAATTGCAGGTCTTTTTGAAGCTCTCCACAAGTTGTCCTTGGCTCTTGGACAACTCTTCTGATTATGCTTTTCACTCCTCTGTCAGAAATCTTGCGAGAAGCACCTGGTCGAGGCAAATTTATGGTGTAATGATTGTCTTTCCCCTTTCGTGTTATGGCCCCAACAGTGCTTACTGGAACATTCAGAAGCTTAGAAATGTGCCTATAACCAATGCCATCATTATGTTTTGCAACAATTAGGTTGTGAAGGTCTTGAGACAGCTCTTTGCTTTTACCCAACATGACATGTGTCTTGTGTGACACGTTGGCAATGAGACCTTTTTGTATGCCATTTGTTCGGACTGAACCAGGTGATATTATTTTGCACTGACTGGAGGCTGGATTGCTTTTTATTTACTGATGGTTTTCAGCTGTTGTCTTGGCTTTCCATGCCTATTTGCACCTCCCTTTCTTTATGTGTTCAATACTTTTTCCCTGTGTCATTTCACATTATTACACATACCTGGCATAACTTCATTTCTAAACTTATTTGTTTTGGTTTCTTTGTATATATGGATGACTTGGGTTGTTCCCAACATCTGACGAAAATGTCATGTCAATAGCACTTTGGATATTTACTGCGTTAAATGGTGACGTGTTCAATACTTATTTCACCCGCTGTATATATATTTTTTAATGGCCCCCCAGCGGGCCCCTATACAGTGCCTTGCGAAAGTATTCGGCCCCCTTGAACACTTCGACCTTTTGCCACATTTCAGGCTTCAAACATAAAGATATAAAACTGTATTTTTTTTTGAAGAAGCAACAACAAGTGGGACACAATCATAAAGTGGAACGAAATTTATTGGATATTTCAAATTTTTTAACAAATAAAAAACGGACAAATTGGGCAAGCAAAATTATTCAGCCCCTTTACTTTCATTGCAGCAAACTCTCCAGAAGTTTAATGAGGATCTCTGAATGATCCAATGTTGACCTAAATGACTAATGATGATAAATAGAATCCACCTGTGTGTAATCAAGTCTCCGTATCAATGCACCTGCTCTGTGATAGTCTCAGAGGTACGTTGAAAGCACAGAGAGCATCATGAAGAACAAGGAACACACCAGGCAGGTCCGAGATACTGTTGTGGAGAAGTTTAAAGCTGTATTTGGATACAGAAAGATTTCCCAAGTTTTAAACATCCCATGGAGCACTGTACAAGCGATAATATTGAAACGGAAGGAGTATCAGACCACTGCAAATCTACCAAGACCCGCCTGTCCCTCTAAACTTTAAGCTCATACATGGAGAAGACTGATCAGAGAAGCAGCCAAGAGGCCCATGATCGCTCTGGATGAACTGCAGAGATCTACAGCTGAGGTGGGCGATTCTGTCCGTAGGACAACAATCAGTCGTATACTGCACAAATCTGGCCTTTATGGAAGAGTGGCAAGAAGAAAGCCATTTCTGAAAGATATCCATAAAAAGTGTCGTTTCTACCATGCCACACTCTCCACTTCACCTGAGCCCACAGGTTTTCAATTCGAGTTAGGTCAGGGGACTGAGATGGCCATAATAGAAGCTTGACTTGATTTGGATGTATGTTCAGGATCATTGTCCTGCTGAAAGATCCAATGACAGTCCAGTTTCAGTTTCCTGCCAGAGGCAGCCAGATGCAGATTAAAAATGTCCTGGTACTTCACAGAGTTCATAATGCCATGTATACTAACAGGTTTCCCAGGGCCTTTGGAGGAAAAACATCCCCAGAACCTCCAGCATACTAAACAGTGGGCATCAGGTTCTTTTCGGTATAACCAACCTTCTTTTAACGACAAATCGAATACCAGTTGAAAGGAAAACTAAAGCCAGTAGTTGCTATGACCTCCATGGAGTCTTTATCCGTGTTGTGTTTGGCCACAAAAAAATGAGAAATCACTTGATATTTTATTTTGAAGCATGATATTAAAAAACTAAATGGGAGTTCTCTTAATCTAAATATAAAGGCAAAAGAAAGTCTAATTAAAGAAATTCCCCTGACCAAGGGGTTACTCGTCGGTACAGTATAGCATAAAAAAACATGTTGTTTTATAGAGCAATATAAAGTTGGCTTTATCGGTTTGATTAAGTCACGTTTATATGCCCTTAATTTATCAAGTGTTTGTCTCATGTTATTGGAAGTGAAGCAACAACAAACTGAAGAGTGTTGTTGATATTCTAGATCTGCACAGCAGGTGGTGCTGTGTCACAATATTTGAACTTTGCCTTTAAACCTTGCGGACTTCCTCGAACACAGTTTCTATCCTAACACCAGCTTTAAAAGTCAGGATCAATTCTTCATGGTGTAATGACAGTACTTTATAGACTCAGGGTATTACAGCATCTACTCTATCTCAGATGGCCCCAGGTCTAGTCTTAGGGGCCAGCACAGTGGTCCCCATTGGCACTAACATGTCCCTTTCCTGTATGAGTGATGCCAACGCCCCTGCCAGCTTCTTTTTCTGGTACCAGCTGAGAGACGGCCTGGTAACACCATTGAATGACATGGCAGAGAGCATTATGCTCACAAACCTGGACCAAGATGATACCAGGCTTGAATGCACAGCTGGTAACTCTCTGGGCGGGTCTAGGTCCTCTGGTTTTGTGATTACAGCAGAATGTGAGTGTAAGATTGATCCACATGGATTCACTGTTAAAACTGTCAAAGCAATCCCAATATAAAAGGAGATAAATAAATATATTGAATACTAGAGATGCTTGCCAGGGTTTGGTGTAGCAGGCTTAGCTCCTGTATCCACATGTTCCACTGGTAATGGGGGTTTAAACCCTGGCTCAGCCGCTCTCTGTCTCCCCCTACATGCTTTACTTCCTAGCCTCTGCTTCCTACGGTTCTGTCAAAACACACATACATACATGTGTATATATACCCCCTAAAAAAATAAGACAAATGTACACCATGGACGATGTAACGTAAGCATACATTTTAACTGTTGTTGACAGCAAATAGAGCCATGAACAAACGTTTGTTTATTTTCCAGAAAAGCCTTCTGTATTGGCTAACTCCAGCTGCTCCTTCCACGCTGGCCGAGTCATATGCAGGTGTCAGGCTTGGGCTCACCCCCTGGCCACAGTGTTGTGGAAGGTGGATGGAGGACATCTATTCTCCAGCTCTGGTCCAGTTTGGGCCTTGAAACAGAAGCACGCTGTGACGGGTATCTGGGCTGCACAGGACACCCATAAAAACATGTCTGTCACATGTCTGGTCAGCAACACACATGGCCATGATGAGCACCTGCTGAGTGTGGTTGTAAAAGGTATTTTTTAAATGGTAATAGATAATGTGTATGAAAAAAACCCTAAAAAAAACGAGTGGCTATAACTACGTAATTATAGAGTTCCTTGGTTTTGTTCAATATATGCATTTTTTTCTATTCAAAAGTGATGTAATTGCTAGTACTCTAGTTGGAGTACTTCTAGTATTTTCCTCTATGTTTTGTCTTCACTAGCACGCCCCATAAATGTGTCCATCAGCCAGCTCCCGACTAGTCCCCTGGAGGGAGAGACGGTCACTCTGTCCTGTCTGGAGGTCAGCTACCCGCCAGTGATCTCCTACAGGTGGTACAGTGTGTTTGGCGATCGGGCGTTCCTGCTCAAAGGGAATTCGGACAGTTTGAGTCTGTCAGTGACCAGAGACGTGGGGCAGGTCCGCTGTTGTGCTGTGAATGACATGGGAGAGACAAGCTCTGCCACCACCACTGTGAATGTCGAGTGTACGTCTTGTGTGTTTATTTTTGTTTTTGTATGTCCTTCGATTAACGTAATGTCAGAATCCTAAATCAGCTACACATTGCTAGGCACCAAGGGCCCCATGGTGGTTGATTTGGAATTCACAGGATAACACCAACAAACCAACAGATTTAGAGAATAAAAATTTAGCATTTATAAATACAATATTGTTTATATAATATCATATACATTCACATGACAAATTAAAGGAAAAAACAAGACAGTATCTCAGTAAGGTTTTGGGCCACCACAAGGATTCTATGAGTCTCTGGAACACTACTGGAGGGACGGAACACCTCATTTGGTGTTTTGATGATGGTGGTGGCCAGAGGCGTCATGCACCTATTTTCTTAAGGGGGCAAAGTGTGCACAAGCACAACACACGTAAAAATGTGCCCACAAATACAGATATTAAAAGGAAATTCCACTTGGCTCAAAAACCGGAGGGGGCTCGTGCCTCTGGTGGTGGAGATTGCGTGCTGCTTAACGCAATGGTTTAGAACAGGGTTCTGACAGGGGTCTGGGTGGATCCCGACCCTACATAACTCAATGTTATGTGTCTTTGTAAAGAATCATGACATTTTAGGGACCCCCAAGAGTCATAACTCATTATGAACCCTGGTTTAAAATCTCACATAGGTGTTCGACTGGTTTGAGATCAGGTGCCTGTGAATGATAATTCACATCATTTTCATACTCATCAAACCATTAAGTGACTCCTCTTGCCCTGTGGATGGGGGAATTGTCATCCTGGAAGAGACCACTCCCATCAGAATAGAAATCTTTAACCATGGAATAAAGGTGATCACTCAGAAATACCTTGACATGCCAAGAAAATGCCCCCAACAGCATCGGCATTCATTATGTTCCTCTACTCATCTATTCAGGTTTTTAATCAATTTTGTCACCTGTCTTTACATACACAGTATCATTACAACAAGGCTGATGGGAAAACTCTTTGGAATAGAACAGCTCAGTCACTTCTTCTTCCTCTCTTTCAGATGCACCAACTATACTTTCACTTTCCTTCTGTTCTATAAACAAGAGTGGTCTGAGGTGTGAGTGTGTGGTGGACTCGCATCCTGTGGCTACGATCATTTGGACCCAGTGGATAATCCAGGCTCATCACGTTTACAACATCACTGATCCACTCAACTGGAGAATTACGAGGTCTGTTCTCATTGCTCCCAGAGGGGCCGCCGGGGGCCACGTCCTCTGCAATTCAACCAATGAGCATGGAAGTGCCTCTATCAAGCTCCCATTTATTGGTAAATTTGGAATTTTCTAAATAAGACATAAGGCAGGATTCTGCAGCAGGTAAATGGTTGGTCCATCTAGGTTTTTTGTTGTTGAAAAAAGCAAGAAAATATAGAAAATATCTTGTTTAGGATAGTTGTAATATTATGAAATTTAGAGAACAGCAAAGAAAGATATACTATATATATGAAAAATCCAGTATTTTCCCAAGTATTGTAAGTAAAATTAAATTTAGTTCCTGTAATATGATTGTAGAATTTGGCATGCTTGATAACTTTTATTTTCTTGTAGTAGCTGAAACATCTGCCCAGCGGTCTCTGTACTACGGAGGAATTGGCAGCGTACTGCCACTCTTGCTGTGCTTGGTGCTCTTGTTATTTTGGAGGTTTTACCCAACCAAGAGGTAGGCTTAAAGATGACACAATAGTTGTTACTCATACAACAAATTCTTATGGCTTTTAAACCAATATTGCGCAATGTAGTAATGTCTAATTTACTGTAACATTTTATTTGAAACATGCATTAGATTTTTATGTGTTTTGGCTAATTAGCCACTTTATTCATGGGTGTTGGTAAAGTGTTTCTGATGCCCTAATGATGCATCAACTGTTTGTTGCTTTATAAAATAAATGTGATTAATTTAATAATAGAATATGATATAATCTGCAGTCGTAAGTATGCAGATGGTTGATATTCCTATTTAAAGGTACAATATGTAATATCAATCAAAACAATAACAAAATACATACTTTGCATTAAAAGCAAACATCACTGTACATATATTATATATATTTCTTAGTTGTGTACTTACATTATCCTAAATGTTTCCACTAACTTTCAAATCCAGAGACATTTTTGTAATATAATTCGAAGACACGGGACGTTTCATTTTGTCGCCCGTAAATGGCGTCATATAACCTGTGACTGCTCTAGTTGTTATAAGATCCAGGGAGCCGCCAAACATTACGTGAATAAAGTTATAATTTTTTAACAATATATTACTTTGTCAGTGGACATTTCTTCTGCCGGAGATGCTAGATTGGAAGGTTGTCATTGACGACGATAACAAAACCCATGATCCCACGCAACTTCCCGACGTCATCCAAGTACATCTTTTGCTATTGTTTTGATTGAGTGCCCCCTGGCGGCCAAAAATTACATATTGCACGTTTAATAGTTTTAATGAGTTATTGTGATTATGTATAATCCAGTTTGTAGGCACAGTGGTAAAAAACATATGAATCTCCATGTCCACAGTCCATCCATGCATGTCTAGTAATCTGTAAATCTATACCCCTGACCCACCAACTGACCCCAGAGATACTACCTCTAGTGGTGAAAAGTGACAACCTAAAAAGAAAAACTAAACAATACAAACTTTCAAAATGGCTCGGGCAAACTATGTTTTTCAGATCACAGTGGCCCTCATTTATGAAACGTGCGTAAGACCTAAAACAGGCGTAGGACGGGCATACACCGATTCCTACGCAAAGCAAGGGATTTATCAATTTGAACGTGAGCGTAGGCTGCAATAAAATCTCACGTATGATCTGACCTCGTGTACGCAAATTCTCCAATGTGACTAGTGGTGTTCATGGTATAACCACCCGGTTAAGTGAATTGTTGTACCAGCGATCATTGATGAATGTTTGTGCATCGCAACTACCCCATATTGCAAGTTACATTTAAGAATGACGATTTAATTGAATATAGCACATTGCTATTAAGTGGTATATTTTTTTACCTTTCACTTCGAGGTGGCCTAGAACATGAGGGCTGAAATTAGGCAAACAACAATTTTAATCAAATAACAAATATATATTTATATAACGTTTGATTTGTATGTGATTGGTGAAATGTTTCTTTAGTCGCCTATTTAAACAAGCGCTTTGGCAGTCCTGAAGTCGAAGCGATGGTAGATCTGGCTCTGTTAAAGGGCCTTAATGTGCGCTCTCTACGTTGAGGTTTTTGGCCACTGGGACCTTTCAGCGGGAGATCAGGGACAGGTCTGGTATATCACAGCCAACAATAGTCCAAGTATATGGGGCGCTGTTTGTAAAAGGATGCACGTCCGGTAATCCTGCTCAGTTTTCACACATTTAGCGCAAATAAATGCAGCAGATTTTTCAACTGATTTTTCAACTTTTTTAAACATTTAGAGGGAAATTTATGTAAATACATGTAATAACATCCAGAGCAATGTTCTGCAATGTTCCGCAGTATGCAAAATAATAAAATGATATTTTATAGAACTGTTAAATCTAAATGTTAAATCTAAATGTTAAATATATAATTCACACATTTAGCTAAATATATAATTCACACATTTAGCGAAATGTAAAATTCACACATTTAGCTAAATATATAATTCACACATTTAAATTCACACATTTAGCTAAATATATAATTCACACATTTAGCTTAATATATAATTCACACATTTAAATTCAAACATTTAGCCAAATGTAAAATTCACACATTTAGCTAAATATATAATCCACACATTTAAATTCACACATTTAGCTAAATATATAAATCAGACATTTAGCAAAATTTATAATTCACACATTTAAATTCACACATTTAGCTATACAAGAATTATGGTATGTAGCCACGCCCCTAGTTTGTGACAGATTTTTCATATTTAGGGCCCTATCTTGCACCCGGCGCAATGCAGCACAATGCCCGAACGCAAGGGCACACACACAGGGAAGTGCAGCAACATACAGATATGCAAAATATTACAAATAATAATATTACGGTGCAAATCCGCCATGAAACACATCCATGAATTAATGAAGACACTAGTACAACCCTTTTAGTCCATGCGCCGGGCTTTTTGCTGTCAAACTAGCAAAAGTGGATTTGGACACGCCCAAAGTGCACTTGCGCCATACACTTCACGCCATGCACTTAGATCGTTAAAATAGGGCCCAGAGAGAGAAGAGTTGTGACACTCTTTGATCTCACTAGAGGGGTGTTCACGTGGTTCATGTAAGCCTGTATAGTTCCAAACACACGCTTCGCTTTCATCTTCTTCTATGGGACTGACAGCAGCGATTGCGGTATTAAATGGTAAATATAAATGAAAACCCAAGTACTTGTTTCACTGTTATTGCATATTTGTAAATGTCAATTTTACATTTGAAGTGGTAGGATGACAACTGAAAGCTATGTATAAATATTTCTTAGAAGCTTCACATTCATGTTAGCATGGTTAGCACTAGCACTAAGCTACTGGCTTCAGTGGCTTAACCTTAACTTTTACCTTACTACATCTCTGTTTTGAAATTAGAGATGATTCAAGATGTTCTTTTATGTGCAACTATTGGATTTTCCTTGATTTTGCTTGTAATTCCGATTCACTTACATGTGGCCAGAGAACCATTGGGAGAGCAGCGTAGAAGAGTAGCAACAGTCCATTCAGCATTAAGTGTCCAGCCCACTTCTTCTGATGAGGCATGAGTTGATCATACAACCATGATAATTTTAAGACTAAGCCATACACAAAATATCAAATATATTAAATAATAACAACTCATTACGCTTGGATGAATTAATGAAATAGTATTGTTTTATTAAACAATGAGTGCGACAACAAGAACAAGTGTGTGTATGTGTGTGTGGCTCTAACTGAAAAAACAAAAACAAAGTGAAACAGGGATGAATATTGTGGTCATGAACTCTGACCTCTTACCTATTCTCTAAAATCAGATGGCATAAGTGGGAGAGTAAAAGTTGTCACTCGTTCTCTGCCACAACAGCCACCATTGGGGGCTCTACGAAAGAGACAGGATCTCATTCTGCGCTTCTAATAGTAAATGTTATCTTGGGTAAGAAAGCTACTTAAAAAATACAATGTGGAATGTTCAGTGACATTTTTTATTTATTTGAAATGCACTTCAGATTCTTGTTAATCGCTTTCAATGACTGTAGCAGTAATCTCAACACCACATTTTACTTTAACAATCGATGCCTGATTTTAAGCTTCCAAATAAAACCAAGTTGGCCTCCACCTGAGACCGGAGCATCTCTATTTCTTTCTCAGATAAATCCCTTTTCTTTGCCGGATGTCGCTTATCCATGTCGTAAATTCTAAGGGCGGGGCCTCTAACCCGTGCATATACGTATGTGGGTGTGATATTTAAATTACGATTGATTTCAACCATCTGTTTATTCGTACACTGGAAATTGAGTGATACAAACCTTTTGTAAATCACATCGTAAGATGATTTCTGCGTTCAGTTCTACACTGGTTTCATGTTCGTTTGATAAATGAGGGCCAGTCTGTTTATTGTGGATACAGGAGAGTATGTGATTGGCTGCAGGGGATTGAACCCTGAACAGCAACAGCAGTAGCACTGGACCAGCTTCAAGATGTGGCCCTGTATTCTAAACCGTAATATCAGTAATGACTAATGATAGATCTAATTTCCTACACAGAGATGATGATGGCCATGTTGCACTGGGAGAGGTTGACCTGTAGGGGGCACTGCAAATGGCACCCCATGCATCCGCTGACAGGCGAGGTAAATAAACATGCTACAGGAGCAGTATAATATCTCTGTCTCCAGCCTTTGATAATCTGGAGTAAATGCGAGGAGCCAGGAGATAGTGGACAATATGTACACCAACACACAGACAGTAAACATGTTCATGACAACCAGAGAATGTCACTGAATGCTCATCACATCATTTTCTGTTTGTTTAGGCAGCCCAGAGGACCGAGGATTTATGTTTTACTTGTGTGTTGGTATATGTTATTTGCCATTTTGTTTCTTCTCACCTTAACAGTAGCATTGGTCAAACCGTCTTAAACGTATGTCCTACTGCAAGTGATATCAAGTATATTTTGTATACATTAATATTGTATATATTTGGCAAAAGATAATTTGGAATAAATGATGTTATCATCAGTATCTGTGTCACATTTAGAGTTTGTGTGCAATGTGAATGCATGTGTGTCTGTGATATCCTGGGAAATTTACATTTAATAAATGGAAGAAATTGCCATGATCCGTTGCTTTGACTGTTATAGCAGTACATTGTCCATGTTAGTGGGTACATGGACATCAATGTTACGTGTATACACATTCTGTTCTAGTACTTCAATCCCACTGGTGGCCAATGGTTTTAAGAAAAATTCAAATTTATTGCATTTCAACACATTTTGACATGGTTTAGAGCATTGTTGTTAAAGCAAATTTCTACAAACAAAGTCTACGTATTCTATTATTTACTGTCTATTATTTACTGTCTAAAATAAATAAAATAAAAATGCATTTTAAGTGGAATTTTTTATGGACATATGCCCTGCATTCCTGATTGGTACTTCCTGTCTACACCCGTCATAATGCCCCGCAACAACAAGCTAAATAAACATGTACAAAAAAGACAGGTGTACATGGAAAGCAAGATAAAAAGTACAGTCAAAGTTGGGTTATGATCTGGATGGAGAAGAAGCTACAATTGAATATTTTCTTTGGGCACTACCACTAGAACCATCTACCACTAGAACCATCTACCAACAGGCCATCTAATACAACCAGGATACATGGCTTTCAGATTCTCACACACCTATTCTATGCAATACCCCTGGACAGCACATTACACTGTAGTTAACTGTATTTACGGTCAAAACTTTATACATGACAGGTAGCTTTTGTAAGGCTATTGTTTGTGCATGTATCTGCTGGTGAGAGAAAATAGGAAAGGAGAGAGAAATAATTTAAACCAGCCTGTTGTAATGAGTGGGCTGTTCTATAACCACACCAAGACCACAGATGACCGTGCCCCTACAAGTGAAAGAAAGTGTGTGCTTCAGCATGTTGTATTGACCACCCCCAGTACTGCAAGCCTCTGCACATCCACAGTTCCAGAACACCAGAAACAACAGAAGAGGAACCAGGACTGTTAGTGGCCTCATTCCCCCAACCCCCCATCATTCACTGTCTAACACTATCAATCTGGACCCCCCATAAAAACAGTCCTATGGGGCTCAATAGGAAAGTGTCACGTGTCGCTGTGCCCATCAGCTAAAGTGCATTTGTTCTCTCTACTGCTTTTTTTAAAGGATTTTGCCACCATCGACAAAAAGCAGAATGGATAACTTTTTGGAATCTGGCCTATGGGGTCCTCTTTGACGTTTTACTCACTTCAGGCTTGCGTACCCACTCTCCACTTTCCATACGGAAAGGTTAACACTTGAGGGTTTATTGATCCTGAAGAACTCAGGTAAGGTGCATACATCCTGTGCTGTTGTCCCTGTGCTGCTGTTTTGTTCAGTGTAAGCTGGTTCAATAATAAGCAAGAGTACTACGTAAATCTTTGGGGAAAGATGAACGGCAGACATGAATGACATAGGTTGGACTAGAGAGTGACACTGCTGCATATTGAAAACAATACTGGAGTGAAATATAGAGTTTGGTTTAATTTGGCCAAGATGGATGCCAAAGTTATGAGGTCTCTGAGGTGTGTTGGTGATTAGACTAATGCTGTTGCAATATATTTGCACTTTAAAATTCACCTTTGATTTATGTTTTCTAATGCCAGCATAAGGCGAGAACAATGAGTAATAAGCCCATTGGCAGTTCATCAGCCTCTATTATTTACGTTAAGGAAACAACATTTTTATGAAGGTGATTGTTGCCTGGATGTTAATGACTCAGGAAATACCCTCCTTGATTTATGGTGATTGTTTTTACTTCTCTGGTCATCCTCCAATCTTACTGTGAAATGTAGCGTTAACTGTACATTCTTACATTGAACCTCATTCGGAGTGTGTTTTTGCATATGCTTATATAATATGCTTTTGGGTATAAATTAGTATATAGCATTACAGATTGCATGTTAAAATTGATACAGATAATCTGAAAAGAGTTTCAGTTCATGCATGCATCCACAAAGGGGCACGATTCTGCATTTGTTTTCTGATAATTGATCAAACTGTGACAGATATTCACTGATTACATTTGCAAGGCAGTGTATGTTATCTTTGCCACGAGAGCTACATTAACACCCCAGTTTATATTTTACTTTACTTCAGCTATCTCAAATGTAGAATGCAAATCTGCAGAATCTTTGATTTATTGACTGCTACAAATGTTAATGTTTTGTTTTTATTGTATATGACAAAGCCCACATTTAATCACATCTGATTCACATATACTATTACTATGTTTTTACCAAGGAATTTGATTTTTTTTTATTTCTTTGTTAAAATCCAAGAGCAAAGTAATTTAGAAATCTCTTATTGTCCACAATATGTGTAATCTGATAAAGATCCAAGTGCTCTAGTACTGTACCGAATTTGATTAGAAAAGTTTCCTTCATGTCAAACTGTGTCAACCTCAGATAGGCTACATAACGTTTCTTGATAGTAGGCGATTAAATAAAGCTTTTTTCATTATATGAATATGTGTATATACTTCATAAAAACAATAAAACTTTAGGGAAATGGTTAATTCAAAACAAATGTTACTTTATATTTGTGTGAAATGTTTAAATAGCTATATATATATATATATTAATTCAAAAGTATCGCTAACTGATATACCTAAGAATGTTACACAGCTCAAGAGTTAGTATTTTGTAAACAACCCAAAAAAAATGTTTGAAAATGATCAGGCATATCAAAAAGCAAGTATTGACACATTAAAGCGAGTAGCATAGTGCCCTATATTCCACTGCTGGTTTGTCTCTAAAGCATGGTCGGATCTCTGGTCTAAAGATAACTTCCAATGTGCCAGGGCAATAAGGAGACATCTGACCTGTGTGTGGTGCTTGCTAAATCCATTCCACCCTCCACTGCATCCGCGGCCCTTGAAATGTGCATTCACAAGCGCCTCTGCCATATATACAAGTATACCAAAGCGGAGGGAGGGAAAATTATCAAGGGGCTAATAAGAACCTCCGATACCCACTTCGAGCGAGTGTGAACCGATTTAGTAGACTCCACTAATGCACCGGGATCATTTTAATTTGGGGGGAATGGCCCTAGCCCAGATCCCAGATCCCAGACCTGCGCAATAGAATTGAGATCTGGGCTCTTCACTGTCCATGGCCGTGCATTGTCATGCTGGAGGGTCATGTCAAGATGAGCCTGCAGGAAGTGTACCACCTGAGGAAGGAGGATGTCTTCATTATAAAGCGTTGAGGTTGACTGCAATGACAACAAGTGGAGTCCGATGGTGCTGTGACACACTGAGCCAGACCATGATGGACCATCCAACTCCAAATCGATCCTGCTCAGAGTAAATGCCTTGGTGTAACGCACATTCCTTCTATGATAAACACAAGTCTGATCATCCCCCCAGGTGATACACAACCGCAAATCGTCAGTGAAGAGCACTTTTTTCCAGTCCTGTCTATTCCAGCGACACCTGCAAAGGTGGATTTGTACCCATTGGTGACGTTGTTGCTGGTGATGTCTGGTGAGGACGCACCTTACAACAGGCCTACAGGCCCTCAGTCCAGCATCTCTCAGTCTATGGTGGACAGTCTGAGCACTGATGGAGGAATTGTGCGTTCCTGGTGTAACTCGGGCAGTTGTTGTTGCCATCCAGTACCTTTCTTGCAGGTGTGATATTAGAATGTACTGATCCTGTGCAGGTTTTGCTACATGTAGTATGCCACTGCGAGGATGATCAGCTGTCCTTCCTGTCTCCCTGTAGGGCTGTCTTACGTGGCTCACAGTACAAAAAATGCAATGAATTGCCCTGGGCATATCTACAGTCCTCATTCCTCCTTGTAGCTTGCCTAAGGCACATTGACGCAGATGAGCAGGGACCCTGGGCATCTTGCTTTTAGTCATTAGAAAGTACTGTTTCGTGTCCTCAGTTTTCATAACTGTGACCTTAATATCCTACCCTCGGTAAGCTGTTGGTGTCTTAACAGCCGTTACACAGGTGCATATTTATAAATATTTTTTGTCATTAAATGAGCATGGAAAACATTGTTTAATACCGTTTAAAATGAAGATCTGTACACTTATTTGGCTTTTTACAAATTAACTTTCCTGAAAAAGGATGTTACTTTTTTGCTGAGTTTACATCTTAAATCTGTTCCTAATAATATAATCTAAAGCAATTTTACAGGTGTAATTAAATTGCATTAGTCAGACAGAATATAACTCTTTAACAGTTAAGAGTCACCTCTCAACAGGTAAAGTTTGTTGTTGTTGTTGTTGTTATTCATCCCCATATGTGCTACAAACCATGAATATACACTTAGGTCTGGAAATAATTGGACACTGACACTAGTTTATTTACTTTGGCTGTTTACCAAAATATATTAAAGTTACAGTTAAATAATGAATATGGGCTTGACAAGGTACCCGTGTCCGAGGGCCCACTGGTCCACCCTGGTAAGTGCTTTACCAATTTGCGCCGTCCCATGCTGAGCCCCCGGGAATCGTCAGAATCAGGGACGAAAATCTAACATCAACTTTGTAGGGGTCAATTTCATGTAATAATATTGAAAGCAATTTTTGAGGGGGACACCAAAAGTAGTGCTGTAACACAACCTACATTGTAATATGTTAAATGTATATCGAGGAAACATAATTACTACTACTAGATACTTGATAGGAAGTTAGCTGAAGGGTTGTCCCAACTTTTTCAAATGTTTCAATCATTGTAATACTACTACAAAAAACAGTCATAGCATTGCTCCTTATCAATCCAGTAGCTATGCAGGTATTTATATACAACCAGCAATACCAATGGTACTCTATATATATGGGTCCATTTTTGTAAATACAATGAGCGTGGTGCGATATCATCAAAAAATCTCAATTGAAAGCACTGCTGTGCCACTGTCTCCTATACTGGTGCGGCTGGCAACAATGCTGACACCTGGAGCCTCATTTATAAAACTTTGCGGTGGATTTGCGTCAGAAGTGGCGTTTGGACGAAACACAGGACGTGCATACGCACAAAAATATTCAGATTTATAAAACCGTTCGCATGCACGTCCTACACCGTTTTCCCTTTATAAATCACAACCAACTGTAAATGTGCCGCAGCTTTTGCGGCTTCCTGTCACGCCCATATTTGGCCAAAAAGTCAGTGAAACGCCCCCAAATTAATATTCATTGATTGTGAAATTATGGCAAACACAGAGGAAAACCAAAAAAGAAACTTCACTCAAAGTAGAAATTATTGTTGGCGAGGTGGGAAATGTAGTTTGGAGGGCACAGTGTGGCCATCACTAATGCCAAAAATGCGTTGGAGTGGCAAAAGGTTGCATATGCCGCAGCCTCAGAAAGTTGGACCATGGAAAAAGAAGTGGTTAGATATCAAAGTCGATACCAAAAAGTGTCTAGCGCTTCATCGCAAAAGTGTGTCTGCCACGGGTGGGGGAACATTAGTTACATTAGTGAGCAACATGTCTGCATCACAAATTATTTGGACATTGATGGAATGAAAACGCTTTCGATTAATGAAAGCATTTTCATTCTCATTCAGTGCCCTTATGGCAACATGATTGGCTGCTGCCTCCCCTCCGTGCAAGGCATCTACCAGGAAAACAAAGAACATCCTCAAAGACCACAGCCACCCAGGCCGTGAACTTTTCTCACTACTGCCGTCTGGTAGACGTTACCGGAGCATCAAGGCAAGGACCACCAGACTTAAAAACAGTTTCTTCCCACAGGCCATTCGGCTACTCAACATGGAACACAGACACTGATCGCAAATCGTCTGTTGAGCACTAACACTCTCTGGTCACTTTATGCTCTCTACATCTGATGTAGCAGAATTAAAATGCACCGTAAAGCAATTTTCCATGCCAAATCTATAATATTTACTACTTTTACTGTTGTACATTTTCCAGACCACTGCTCAGTACATAGCGTTTTATTATTATTATTACTATTGTCATTATTATTATTAAAATTCTTATATTGTTGTAATTCTTGTTTATAAGCCCACTGCATAGAATCGCCGTGCCATGTCAAAAGAAATTTCTCTGCATAGGATGATGTATGTTATTCGATGCATATGATAAATAAACAACATTGACAACTTTGACTTTGACATGAGTGCAGTCAATTGCACCGAATACATTTGGGAAACTGGACATAGTTGCCAATTGTTTTTTGTTTGCCTGTTCACCCGCCATGTACGGAAACGTTAGGCTTATGCGACAAACCTATTATACCTAATAACACATCTGGCATAACCCGGCTAAAGGTTGGCTGAGATATCCCTGACCTGTCTGCCAATTCCCTCTGGAAAGTGCCAGTTGCTAGAAATCCTAGTTATGTAAGGACTTGAGGTGGGATTGTCCTTGTTTGCCAGCAAGTCTTCTTGCTCTCTGAAGATGTGTTCCCTCTAAATCCTTTCATTTGCAACATCTAACAGCACAAGATCAGCCATTGTGTGTCATTACGCATTGTGATGTCATGGCTTTTTATAACCATCCATTTGATTGTATCTGATAAGCTACAGATTGTAGGCTGGCCGCCACCTCACCGGCAGCCAGCCTGCCCTCGCCTCACCTCACTCCCCCACGCAGCAAGTCCAGCGCCCCAACCTCCGCCCCCTCCTGCTCCCACTCCGCGGCAGCAGCTCCCCACGAGGACCCCACGCGCCCCCGTTGCAGCTTCAACCAGCCGGACCACGACGGACGCGCCCTACGCTTTGGGTTTGAACTGAACCTGCGCACCGCCGACATCCATCCACCCTCCTCGACACAGTATGTCTCGCGTGCCAACCTTCTGAAACACTGAGTCTATATAGCCACCCTGAATACTAATTACCACCTGGTGAAGATCATTACCTAATCAACTAATTCCATGCGTAAATATGATCTACCCAGAGTAGCCAGCTATGAAAAAAATCTAAACACAACACAGTTTAAATAATATAAAAAATAATACATATAACAAACAATAGTCCATCACACCATCAATTATCTGCCACTACAGCCCTATCTTATCCTGGCTGTCATGACACTGAGTAAATATGGACAAACTGAAAACGTGTGTGTGTTTTTTGGGTTCAAGTCGAGGAAAAAGAGGGAGCAAGATTTTATTTTAATTACCCTACTAATGTAACTGCTTGAATAACATTTTTAAATAAATCTTATTGTAAGACTATGATATTAGTTTTCTTTGTTATTATCCATGATTGGAAAAAAGAAATACATTTCAGTTTCAGCGCATGTATTTGTTGTTCTAAAACACTCAATAGGCTTACCCAAAACTGGTGAAATGGAGATTTAACTTGATGCCTTCCATATAGAACAAACATGTTTTTTCTTTATGTACTCATTCAAGTAAATGAGATGGATGAGCCTGACACTGGGGAAACAACATTTGGATTTCTAGACATTTTGTTCTTGCTGTGTAGCATTTCCCCCTGAACCCCACACTGTGGTATCCATTGGTCTAGGGCTAAAAGCATGGCACAATGTTTTCTGAAACAACTGAATCATGTCCAAACCATGGTTATGAGTGTAAAATTGCACAATTAATATTTGATCATCTGTCTGATTTTTATTATTTATCATTTCCCAGGTCAGTCTCTTGTGACTGTTAATTTATCAGTAGCAGCCATGTTGTGTAACATAATACTTTATGAAATATCCATACTGTATATGAGTGTTGTTTTTTACACAGTTCCGGGAAAATCAATGATGGCTCTTCCATCTTGTTCCTTGAAGTTAGGGGCTGTCACCACATTTCAGGGAATAATAGGGATGGTGTGGCATGGACCTGAAACCTTATATATACACTCACCTAAAGGATTATTAGGAACACCAATTCAATTTCTCCTTAATGAAATTATCTACTCAACCAATCACATGGCAGTTGCTTCAATGCATTTAGGGGTGTGGTCCTGGTCAAGACAATCTCCTGAACTCCAAACTGAATGTCAGAATGGGAAAGAAAGGTGATTTAAGCAATTTTGAGCGTGGCATGGTTGTTGGTGCCAGACGGGCCGGTCTGAGTATTTCACAATCTGCTCAGTTATTGGGATTTTCACACACAACCATTTCTAGGGTTTACAAAGAATGGTCTGAAAAGGGAAAAACATCCAGTATGTGGCAGTCCTGTGGGTGAAAATGCCTTGTTGATGCTAGAGGTCAGCGGAGAATGGGCCGACTGCTTCAAGCTGATAGAAGTCCAACTTTGACTCAAATAACCAGTAGTTACAACCAAGGTATGCAGCAAAGCATTTGTGAAGCCACAACACGCACAACCTTGAGGCGGATGGGCTACAACAGCAGAAGACCCCACCGGGTACCACTCATCTCCACTACAAATAGGAAAAAGAGGCTACAATTTGCAAGAGCTCACCAAAATTGGACAGTTGAAGACTGGAAAAATGTTGCCTGGTCTGATGAGTCTCGATTTCTG
>JACXGM010001399.1:5504-31041 GCA_016801145.1 Umbra pygmaea
CAGTTGTCACAAAGTGCTTTGACAGACACCCGGCCCGAGACCCCCAAAAGCAAGCAACACAAGTGATGCACAGTGGCTAGGAAAAACTCCCTAGTAGGAGGGACCTAGGAAGAAACCTAGAGAGAGGCCAGACTCAAGGGGGTGGCCAGTCCTCTTCTGGCTGTACCGGGTGGGGGATCTGAAGGTACATAGCCCATTGACTGCAAAAACTAGGCCTTCCATGGAAACAGTTTGACAGTATCTGTGTAATATACTTTTACATACGTACACATTTAGAGTACCAGTATTGTCATGACGTGCCCTTAAGCCACAGAGGGCCTTTATAGAGGGCAGGTGGCAGCCGATAATGCATTTTGCAGAAAGTACATCTGCCTTGCAATTTAAAACAAGACGATGTATCAAGCCTGGCCTACCTGCTCGTCTTCTTCTGTGATGATATTTTCCTACCTGAGATCGTGTGGGAAATGTTGGTTGCTGGGAATTTAAAATGACTCAGCTTTACTAACAGCAGAGCACTCAAGGGGGAGACGTGATGGCGTATCCTGAACTCAACGTGTGACAGAATTTAGTCAGAAACTGACACAGACTTGATAAGAGTCCGGGCCTGGTGTCTCGCGACGCAATATCAAGCCCCCACATGCCTGTCGGTGAACAGCCAGGGAACCAAACGCTTTTCTGTCCTAGACATGCCGGAGGGGAATGATGTCATACCACCTGTTGGGTGAAAAACTGTGATGGACCGGTTTATGACAAACTTTATAGGGTCCCTTTTCCCATAGTTGCAATGGGTGCGTGCAACTCCTCCATCATTAAGTGTTCAATCAGCATATTACCCACCCAGTTTTAGAACACTCTGTTCTACATGCTGAGTGAAGCAGTGTCAGACCAGGCAGGGA
The DNA here is from genome assembly GCA_016801145.1 of Umbra pygmaea. NCBI lineage: Eukaryota > Metazoa > Chordata > Actinopteri > Esociformes > Umbridae > Umbra > Umbra pygmaea. The sequence continues at coordinate 6,401 of JACXGM010001399.1, forward strand.
GGAAACCAGACATCAATAAGCCCTAAAAGTGCCAAATCAGGGTACTGTAGGTTCAATCAATCCAGGTTATCCATCCAAAACGATTTAATGTGTTTCAAGTGAGCTAAGGCTAGATGTTTAAAAGGAAAAACCTCTCTCCACACTTTCTGATAGAGTGCAATATATATATATATATATATATATATATATATATATATATATATATATATATATATATATATATATATATATATAATTCTGATACGGTAATCAGTGGCAAATATCACCAGCGAAAAACAATCCGACCCCTAAACACCTCGTTAGTACTGTGCATGGTTCCAACAAGACAGTCTAAAACCAACTTCTCGATGCGTTTCGTAATTCCAAACTCGGCCACTGTATGTATCCAAATTTCACTACGATAACGTATTTACTGTCATCGTAAATTTTGGGGAAATCTACATCTAGAGTCAGGGGAGTTGTTCAGTTGACTTCCTGATCTTTATTTGTCCCGTCCTTGAATCGGGTTGATTGGAGAATAAAACTTCTGTGAGTTTGAGAATACTACAGATTGCAATCTTCTGTTAACGAAATAGCTAAATAAAATATTATATATAATAAGAGATTGAGAGGGATTTTTATTCTACAATGGCTAGTGCATGTGACAAAAAATACCTGAAAAGGTGGGCAATTTTAACATTGATCAATTGCTAATGAATGGTAATATGCAACCATATATGTTGGAGCTGCAATACAGTGAGGAAGAAATATGTTAAAGGTAGGAACCTTGTAGGATTAATCAAGCTGCTGCTTTGGAAGTTGCCACCGGTGAACCTATTCTCGAGCCCATGATGAACTCACACTGGTGGTGTATGTGGAAACACCCTAGCAATGGCAAAAGAGACAGAAAGTGTTTGTTTTAAAGAGTTGAACAGGGCTACATTTTTTGCTTTCAACCATCTCCAACCATCTCCAACCAAGAAGATAATTACTAAGATAAAGACCCTAAAGGGGCCTACCAGCTCTCTCCCCATGATTCCGGCCCAAAACATGACTCTCCCACCTCCTTGCTGACATCGCAGCGTTTTTGGGACATGGTGGCCATCCATCCACCAACCATCCATCTGGACCATCCAGGGTTGCACGGCACTCATCAGTAAACGAGACTGTTTGAAAATCAGTCTTTATGTATTTCTTGGCCAACTGCAACCGTGTCTGCTTGTGAGCATTGGTTAGGGGTGGCTGAATAGTAGATTTATGCACAACTGCAAGCCTCTGGATGATCCTACACCTTGAGGTTTGTGGGACTCCAGAGGCACCAGCAGCTTCAAATACCTGTTTGCTGCTTTGTAATGGCTATTTAACAGCTGCTGTCTTAATCTGAAGAATGTCTGGCAGTAACATTCCTCATTATGCCTTTATCTGCATGAAACTGTCTGTGCTCTGAATCAGCAACAAAGGTTAAGTTATTGTGAAATATCTAATGTTTTCATACCTTGTCCATTGCACTATTTGACGCATTTTTGCAGCAGCAAGACTTTCTTTCTTATATTGCTTGAAACCTGTGGCCTGCTTAATAAGGTGCAACATCCTTCTTAAGTGGTTTTCCTTTAATTGGGCTCACCTGGCAAACTAATTATCACAGTTGTCTGAGATTGATTTCAGTGATCCTAAGAGCCCAGAGACACAATACAATCTTGAGTTTGAATGAAAAATTAAATATTTAATGTTTATGACACTTAATTCCAATTTGCATAATAATTTGGAACGTGGAGTATAACCAAACTTTAGCCAAGCATTAGAGGCCCAGTTGTTGGACCCAGGCCATCCTCTCTGGAGGCTAGATTAGCCAGATAACAGGCAGAAGCAGGGGGCATGTCAGTCCCATTTAGATGCCGGATATTCTGTCTCTTCCAGGTGTTCACTAGCTGTTTCCTCAGCCAGGCTTCCTCTCAGGCCTGCTCAGTACCACTGACCCCATTCTCCAATCGCACCACTCAGTGTACCAGGTGTCCCACTGTCACACAGCAGTGTTGGCGTAGCAGCAGGCTGCCAGAGGAAGGACTGCCCAGAGGCATGGCTTCATAATGAGGTTGCCTTACTAAAGCAAGACGAAGAGTACAGAGATCAGAGCACCAACATTGTCCCAGTTTTGCCAAAGCCTCTGTTTAGCACTCCATCTCTCACCTCCCTCATTCTACTTCTCCACTCCTCCCCTTCCTCCCCTCCTCCACCCAGTCCCTCATTCACCTCTGACAGAGTTAATTAAAGAGAAGCAGTGCTCTAGTGCTCATTAAACATTAGGCCACTAGAGGGCTGGAGGCAGGGAATCTGTCTCCTAGGAACATTAACCCAGGCTTTCTCCATTATATAACATGCCCTTAACTCCACACTGATAGTACAGTATTTGGTAGTCGACAGAATATTAGTACTAACATAAGGCCATTCTACACCTTAGCGTGTGCGTTTAAAAAAAAAAAAGTGTGATTTCAGGCAAAAACAGCCTAAATAAGGCCAAAACATCAACAAAAAATAAACATCAACATGACATTTAAACTGTAAAATGTATTTGACCAAATCTTTAGGCAGTGCCAGATTGACTGTGAAATTGACTGGTGGAACTCATGACTGGTCTGTCCTAGGGTAGACCCATCACTGTTTAGATAGAGTTGGTGAGGGGTGGTCTTTAGACTATTCGACCAATCAGGTCTGTTTCCCGGGGAAAGTGGGGGAATTCAACCCAACATCAGCAAGCAAAGTGCTCAAATACTGCGAATAAAATGTTTTAACTGTTTTTCAGAGATTAAACGCTGTTATCCCAAAAATGTTATATATTTTTAGTATTCAGTGCTGTGCAAAGTTTAAGGGCCACCAGTGAAAATGTTAAATCTATCTGTACGGTAAATACTTGGCACACGGCAAAAAACAATGCTCAGATACAACAGTTTTCTCAAATATCGATGTGACCAACAGTACACTCAGGCCTATGAATGTAACATTCATAACATTCCTATAAAACATAAACCATGAGGAGCGCACTAAAAATAAGCACCAGGCCTCACCCTGTCTGTCAGATGAGTTGTCATAGGATAGGAGCCACAAGACAGAGAGGGTTCGGTGCATGCCCCATATGCAATTTGTCAAGGGTAAACCGATGTTCAAATAACAATAAGGAAATAATAGAATGCTGGGGTAATGTTCCCTGTGAGATACAAGTTGACAACTTACTGCTAGGCATTAGCATCCGGCCCACTTTCATAACACTCTAATATGGAGGTGTTGTGGGGGTATCTGACAAGGCCTGTAACTCATATCGCCTAATAATACAATATATCGTCACTCTTTGGTTTGTCCAAGCTGGAGCCTTTATGAAACACCTTTGTCCTGCTGATAGAGGTTAAGGCAACTCCCCGCAGGTTCTATTGACGAGAACAAGGGTGACCGACGAGAAAGGACGCCTCACCACATGTCAACAAACACACATGCAGATTTTCCAATACTTTCACACTGGAGACCTGCATGCAGACAGAGACAAGAGGAAAAGGGTAGGACGGCTTCAAAGACGTAAAAGACCTAGCTGTTCCATTTACTGGCGTCTCAATTACTGACATGCGTTGCCTGGGGAACAGTTGCTAAGGGAGTGTAGGAGGCTCACAGCCTGAAACCAAACGTCTTCCAACAACTTACTACTCACTCAAAAAGGTAGTCTATTTTACAAGACAAGGAGAAGTGCTTAAATGTGCATTGTTTGACAAATGACTTGTTTTGACGGCAGGAAACCAATCGGACCTGTACGGAAAGAAGAATATAACAATGTGATTGAGTCAGGATTAAGGCTGCCTCAGCCGCTGGATACTACATGACATGTTTGTTATGATGTGTCAGGTCTCAGCAATTAAAATATCCATTAGCGGGCTTTCAAAACATCAAAACGTGCTGGATACTTTGCTGAGTTTTGCTGAGCAACTACATTGTTTAATGCTGTCACACTTGGACGGCACATGCAAAGAGATACTGTTCTGCTTCTGGATCAGTCATACCTCTGCCTGGCACAAATTAGTTCATAAAATTGCAGAAGCCTACTGTGCATAGGTTGCAGAGGAGGATTTTGTGATAAGCAATATTTATCAAACTTTTCTGAAGTGCATCCTGTCCACAACTCCATTTTCCGGTAAGGATCGATCTTTTAAAAAAGCTTTTAAATAAACAGAACTGTATTTTTCCACATATCCCATTTTGTTTATTTGCAAATCACAATCATTGCCAAGCAATTGTTCCAATTACAAAAGGAATCATTTACTGGCAGATGCACACCGAAGGAGAGTACATTTCCAGGCCAACAACAACGAGTGTGCTTACAGGTGCCCTTGTCTTGAGGATGATGAGCTTTGGCATGTACCGACTGCAGAACACTGCTCTTCTTGATTCCAACAGCCAAGCCAATTAAAGCTGACAGAATCACAAAGCCTGGCATAGCCATATTCCAGCTGGTCAGTGTGACTATCCTCATTGGCCTTCCAAAACATGTCTATCTGTGCGGACTGAAGCCCGGCTAGTCCATATGGAGATACTCTACAAAGGACTCGATCCAACTCTACGGCTCAGTTAGTTTCGCATTCCTCCCTAACCAGCAAACCGGATCAGAACACCAGCCAGAGATGGGTATTGTTTTTGTTTAACAGCGGTTGCATGTGTGTTGCAAACTAAGCCAACAAGCGGCTAGACACAACTGAAGGTGCTCAATGCCATTACTCTGTCTCTCAATGTTAAGCAGTAGAGAAATGCTCCTTGTTAGCAGCTTGTTTCTCTAGATGATTGTGTCACTCTGGTACAGAGCACCACATTATTTACAATCTGGCTCACATCAGTATTTAGTATGTCAGCCTATTGTCTCACCACCACCTGACAGATGCTAGAAGCAGACGCAGCGCTAAAGCCAACCTGCTATTATACAACAACATTTTCACCGTTTGTATTTTTAATCTATAATGGGAATCTCTGGGAAGTATGAATAGGCCTCCCGTGGCTGTGCAGTCTGTAGTAATTTCAGGAGTGCACTCTGAGACGGAAAGAAGAGCCAGATCCTAAACTTTTTCTCTGTACTACTCTGTAAACCCTGAATAACAAAATTCTGACAGTGGACACAACATTTCAATCTTTCTTTGTTAAAAATAAATAATGACACTGAGGAAAAAGTCAATGTAGACCTAGTATGCCTGACCATGAATGAAGTATATTTGAAAGATGGATAAATTCAGAGCTCATTTAAAAACAATAATAACATGTGGTGTGTCACTGTTAGAGTGGGTTGCTGCTATAAGGACCACTGGATGAAAAATAGCCCCACAACATCAAAGCTCCACCACTATAGTTTGCAGTGATCAACGCGTGTCAACGTGCACCAGAACTGGTGGGCTTTTTTCAAAAGTTTCTGTTAATACATCTGTTAAACTTTATATTTTCTGTCTTTATTGAATGTGGCAAATTGTGACACGCTAAGCCACATACTGATCCTTGGTGCGTTGCCGGATAATTGAGGCCTTTGAATAGTGAAGGCAGCCTCCACAGCGAGGCCTCTGGATTCCTCTGCAAACCTCAACTTAAACCCAACGCAGCATGAGCTTGGACAGATAGATCGGCTGGGGAACACGGACCTAAGCTTTAGTGACCGCAGAACAGTTGGGTGTAATAATAGATTGCTGGTGTTGGGCTATTTCACTACAAGGCTCCATGACAGATTAATGTAATGGGAAACTACTATGAGATGGACTCTGAGTCACTTCATCACTGGGGTTATTTATAAAGGTGGGAGTAAACAACAGGGAACTTCAAAACCATCCATCTTCTCGATGACACTAAAGACTAGGTGAGCTCATGCTCATTGGTGACTTTGAGTAATTGTAGACCTTTAACAAAGTCATTAGATATAAAACAATGAGGTTAGGACTAAAAGTACATAGATGTCCCCTGACATTAAACAGATTGTTCAACTGTAATTTATAATGAGTGAACGTGTATGTTTATGACAGTATGTCTACGTAAGGAGACTAATCTTTCTTCACAAATGAGTACTTTTGAGGTTGTGTGGAAGCCTTTCAGAGTTTGCCTCACGGCGTTGACATCAGGCATGAAGCAGCTAGCCAGTTCCATTGACTGCAACAGCTAAATATGGACTTGGACCGAAACAGAACCGAGCAGCGAGATGAATGCTCAGGCCCAAATATTTTACGAACACCTAAAAGTCCTTTGAACATATCCAGGCCCTTTGGTGTTTCTGGCACAGCCACACAGACTGGGTCCGATATCCTTAAATGGAGCCCTCGTTCAACTCACAGTGAAGGAATGCTGTCTGAAATAGTACATCTCACAGGTAGGTATGTGCGGCTGTCATGCCGCTATGTCAAGTATGTCTTTGCATGAGGTAATGCCGCAGTCAGGGAACCTATTAAACATGAAAACGTCCAGGGAAATTTTTTCATAGGGCGGGAAATGTGACTGCACTTCCTCGCCTTGTGTCTATGGCTGAGAAAAAAGTGTGTTTAGACAAAGCTGTCAGGCCACACACATCCAAACCTCTACTGTTTTGGGCCATGACCGATATAATCTAATTCGTTAATCATGGGGTTAATATCAAGTCCATGTCAGGAACCCATTTGATGACTTTCAGATTGAAGTGAGCTGGTTGAATTTACAAGGTGCCAACATAAAGAAGTCACGTCAGGCATTTTCTCTCCAGTACAAACCCTCACACACACCCGCAAAATGTGCACAGCTGTGTAAATCACTACTTACAACAAGGGAATTAAATAACTTTAATAGCAGATATGGACCAGAGATGACAAATAACCCCTGGAACACCTCATCGAAGGCTGACAGGTATGCATTTTAATAACATTCCCACAAAATGTTGCTGCCAAACAAAATGCCAGGCGTCCTTACATTGGGCCTTGGTGTCTCCAAGAGGCTCCTGAAACTAGATTAATTTAATTAAAAACGTAAATGTTTTGGCAGAGTAGCCATAAACTACTGTAGGATGGTAGCAGGCATGGGACATTTTGTCAGGCAACAGCACGGGACAGAAAAAGACAGAAACACACGCACGCACGTATCTATTTTATTTTCATTGCATCTCCATTATGGTCTGAGACATACAATATACCCCCGCATTCCGCTATACCAATCTACCATTATACTACACATCAGTCATCCATCTACACCAGGGCTGCTCAAACCTGATCCTGGAGAACAAACATCTTCTGGCTGTGACCTGACTCTGCAGGGAAGCCTTAGGGAGTCAGATATGCTAAAACACAATTCCAATCTGCAGATGCACCATGAAAGATATTTAAAATATGAACACCAACCTTATTATTATCATCATCATGATCATTATTATTACTACCGTGGTCCGGTAACGGTAAGAAGGAAATTAAAAGAATCACTGAACTCATACTCTATAGGGATTTGCAGTCAGAAGGGTGGGTACTCAGTGTTGTTCAGTTTTGGGATTGATTTGTTTATCTTCTCTCTAATCAGGGACTGATTACACTTTGGACACCAGGCGAGTACAATTAAATAGCAACAAAGAAATCAGCCTTGTAGGACCAGAGTCAAACAGTCTACTTGTAAATAGGCAGAGTATATTGTTTAGTGATGTAGTAGGCTAAGCACATACCTTCTCTGCATTTCCAGGTCCTCTGGTGAAGGTCCATTCTGAACCTGGGGGCTCTGTCTAGGCAACGTTGGGCCTGGAAGCAGAAACAGAGAGATGGTTACATATCTGCCGTGAAGAAATGGCCTTCGGATTGTTTTACTCACAACTTCATGTAAATTAATGAATTGTAATTAATTAACACAAAGCAACTTTATCACATTCCAGGGGTTGATATTAACTTTTTTGTCCACTTGTCCTTCGGAGAAGCAAGTTTGATGTTTTACTTCTCTGAAAGCTTTTATTTTATTTACGTTTTAGCTACCGCTTTAAGGTTACCATGGTGTGAGTATTGTTTTTCCTCTGAGAATATGTCACTTGCTACCTTAAATCTGACTATACTTTTCAAACTGTTGCACTTCAAACTCAACAACATTCATACATGTAAATAAAACAAATTCAGATATTGAGGATCATGGGATTAAATCTCACTGTAAAGACATATTATATTGTGCAATGCAAAATTCTTCTATTTCAGACTCTGTTGCTCATTACATTTGTGCCACTTGCGTGCTGTTCAATATAACATGCGATTGTTTTATCCTGATATTCAACATCAGAAACACATTGAATTTCACTATGGTAGATAAGCTATGTCTTTGTATTAAATCCAACATTTATACACGCATCCTTTAGACCAGTGTTTCTCAAATGGGGGTACATGTACCCCTAGGGGTACTTTGGAGTACTGCAGGGGGTACAAGACATTTTTGCAAAAATGCTAATTTAAAATATGTCATGTATAATTCCTAAAATAATTATACTATAATAATGAATGAATTAAGTGATGGATTCTAAACATTTGAAATGTAGCATTTAAATGTTTTTGTTTAGTGAATCTCTCACTGTCTGCGCTGTATTGTACCTCTATATAGACTTTTTTCTACCAAAAATGTTTTGTGCTGGTCAGGGGGTACTTGGCTTAAAACGGCAATTCAAAGGGTGTACAATATTGAAAAAAAGTTTGATAAACACTGCTTTAGACAACTGTTTTAATGAATTATTAACAGTGAATGAGCACTTGCCCTACTTGCACACACATTATACACATAATATGTTGTGCAAACGACAATATGTTAGCAGTACACTGAAAAGCTCAATGTAAAGGATGAAAAATAACGTTAATGTTCAAAAACACAACCAGCGAGACTCTCCTACAGAAGTAAGGGAAGATGTTTTTCAATGGATTATTACTGCAAAAACCACAAATGTGGGGAACAAGACCACTCGCAAATAGTTTTGTTTCTCTCTTAAAATTTATTATTTTTACTATGAACCATGGTGGCTTTTGCCAACCGACTGTCGCTCCCACCGCGGTATCATTTTCAACGTTGAAGGTAGGCCTACATAAGTTAACAGAGTTTCAATGTACTCATGTATTCATAACCGTATGGGGTGCTATTCAAGGTTTGTTAATGAACCTGAACAAATAAAACATTAAATAAAAAATATATAGCTAGTTTCTGTATGTTAAATTCCGTTTCAATTTATCAAATTAAGCTGAAAATCTATATTTGGCTACTGCCTTTGCCAGCGCAGTAATCAACAATGTAAGCTATTCTTTGCTGGCAATTCCTCAAGTTTGTGAGACAACGTTGAGAAAACATGGCTACTTCTATAGCAAAAACTAGAGTTTATATTGCAAAACATCAGTGTCTTGCCTGTTAAGGCTATTATTATTTGTCAGACATATTAAGAAAGCGATTTAAACAATAATAATTTTCTAAAACAAGATTTTGTTTAAATCTTGTGAAACAATTGTTTTGCTCAAATGGAAATAAAACAATGTAGTCTATGGGCAATTGCACGTGCAAACTGTTTGTAACAAAAGCATTTCTATATTTAAGTTTGTTTGCGAGCTTCACAATCATTTACTTTGTCCATATTTGACGCGCACCAGATTGCCTAAAACAGATTGTATTAGAGTCCTACAACATCACCGGTGCAACATCGAGAACAACAACAACATTTTCTCCCCACTGCATTTAAGAAGCCCTTCTCAACAGAATCTGATCAGGCAAACGAAATTACAAGAGCAATAGGTGTCTCTATAGCCACAGATGTGCCCATCATTTGCCAATTGAACTAAAACCTGATCTATAACGATTGTTTACAATTACTTTTGCGGTATACCAAAAATGTACCGTGAAACCTGAAACCGCAACATGTATAGGACATTTTATACTCATAAACTATAAGACTACTCATAAGACCACTCATTATTAGCTGAACTGGCTCACATACCTGTGTATATAATAGGCTATATTATCTTGCTTCTCTGCTAGTAACTAACATCACTATATATCATCTATATACTGTATGCTTCAATTAATTTTTCATTGCTGATGCTTTTTCCGTACATACCCTACCCATTTCAGTCATTGATCTACTGTTTTCTTGATATTACAAATGACAAGTAAAGTTATTCTGATTAGTTCTGATCTTCGTTTGCTTCCATTATGACCATTGGTTACTTCAGTACCACATTACCCTGACAGCAATGACAGAACACATTGTTGTTTCTCAGACTAAAATAATCAAGACTTCCATTTCTTCCAACTCTAAATCCAAGTTAAATACCACCAAATCACATCCTCCCCAAACATTTTTCATTATTTTTCAACTCCTCTTCCCCACTCGCTGCCCTGTCAAACCAGAACGTCAGTCAGGGCAGCGCATTTGTGAGGACAAGCTCGTAAATCTAGACTGTGGTGACAACAAAGCACATTAGATTAGCAAATTACCTGGAGGCCCCAGCCAAACATCACACCAGAGACCGATGCATGTTGTTGATCTAGTTCAAACCATGCTAAAATGGTTATACAGTAAGTGATTGAAGACCACGTTCGACTGGAGTAACGGCTAGGTGACACTAGTATAGATGGAGGGTGCTGGTCTTGGATCTGGTCAAAAGAGAAGAGTTTGAGAGGCTGTCAGCGTTCAGGCTGGCCAGCGTCTGTGATACATTGATCCACAATTCCAGACAGGCAGCGGGGGGAGGGATAGATCTCTAGATCTGATAGAATACCAAGTCTTTCATCAATAGAGTTTGGAGGGCACAGCAGAGTCTCATGGATAACCTTCTCTCCCTACATCAGATACTTGGTAGACACACCGCAGCCATTTACACTGCTCAACGTCAACAACAACCCCCTCTGCTGAACACACACATGTACCACCTTCCTCAATGTACACTGCCATCTTCTGCAATGCAAAACTGCCATAAAACTGCATGATCGGGCGTCTGTGGTAATTCGTAGAAAAATCATTGGAGTGTGTAATCGTCCCGCGCATGAGCTGATTAAAGTCATCTGCGGTTGGAAAAGCAGTGTGATAAGAATGAAGGCTTGGCGACATGTGGTCGGATGAGCCATCTCACATCTGTCCAAGGAAGGAATTGCAGAGCAGCCAATAAGGCAGGGTTAGGTAGAATGAACAAGACAAATAGAGAAAAATAATACATGTAAAAAAGATATCCACCACCTACATGTCTTATTCTTGGCAAATATATTGCTACCACGTCAGCAAACGAGCTACTACGAAGGCCCAGCCCAAAGATTTTGTATTTATTGTGATCTTAAACCTAATTCTGCAATCTTTTGAGTGGAACATTGAGAATGGCTTATAGGTCTCTATGAATATTATATTAGAGGTTTCCAAACCAATCAGAGATAAGAGGATTTTGGAATGCAAATCTTTCTCATGAATAGTGTTGGGTATCATTTGGATTTAATTGATTACGATTCCTAAACCGATTCTTGAAAAACTGAAAAAGTACATTAAAGAAAGGTATTTTATAGTGTATTTTTATTGAAAATTATTTCAATGTTACAACATATTAACGTTTTAAAGTAAATGGGGGGTCAGATGGCTCAGCGGTTAGGGAGTCGGAAGGTTGCCAGTTCAATTCCCAGCTGTGCCAAATGTCGCTGTGTCCTTGGGCAAGGCACTTCGCCCTAAGTTGCTCCAGGGAGAATGTCCCTGTACCTAAGGTAAGTTGCTCTGGATGAGAGTGTCTGCTAAATGACTAAAATGTAAATACATAATAAGTAAACCTAAGTCAACTAACACACAACAACAATAATTTAACAATAAATAACAGTTCCTGCATACTATAAACAAGTAACAACAAAATAAATGTTGAGTTGGTATGCTAACTAAACCAGCTTCAAACTTCTTTTGCAGAAGAATGACAACAATTGCCTTCTCTGACAAGATACGACACCTCTCCTGAGTTGCACCTACACGTTTCGTTTTGCTGGTTCATGCAAGAAAATTCCTCACAATCCATAGTATTCAAAATTATATTCCAACTTTCACAGTTAAGGTTAGCCATGTGGTTACTGAGGTTAATGTTAGGATTAGGGTTAACATTACTAAAAAAATCTAACGTGCAACATGTCTGCACCACGCTGGAATGGAGAACAAAACACACACAAAGCTTCCATCTGAAATTGAACTAGCAAACTCTGGGATGAAAGCTAGCTAACGGTAGACTACAGAGAATGTGTGATGTTTTTACATCCGTTTCGGAGCATCAGAAGGAACATTTTTCAGTCAACATATCAAGTGGATCCGAAATGAGGAAAGAAAATTTGCTACCAGTTGCGTAGGAATCGGTTCCATAGTGGAACCGGGCTTCAGTACCCAACAGTACCCAACCCTACTTATGAAAGCCCTGCCAGAACCAGTGGTAAAAAGTAGCAGGCCCAGGTCTCAACAGGAATATAGACCCAGCCTGACCCCCCCCCGAATGGGCCTTTGGGATCAATGCAGCATTCAGCAGGTGATGTGGTCAATGGACGTTCCTAGAAGCCCCATTTACCAGATCTATGGTACAGAGTACAGACCTCTTCTATACTCCATTATGGGATGGAGTCATGCCAGCCCAGCTGACATTTCCTGCCTTTTTTTCTTTACCTACAAGTCTAAACAGCAGGACACTGTGGCAGTGATTTTAATGTGGAAGGAGAGTGCAAAGGACAAAGAGTGTGTAAGTGAGCAGGACCCGATACCCAGGGCAGAGGTTGAGGAATTGATGCCTTCAGCACAATGAATCGCAGTGGTGCTTTCTGTGAGCAAGACAATGGTCTTAAAGCGATCCCAGGCCTGTTTAAAAGACGGAGAAAATCCAATGTGTGACAGACCTTCACTAAACAGCACACAAAGGAGTTGTAAACACATAAGGAACAGTCTCTGTGCCCTGAAGGCTAATCCTGACTCTGATGATGGAAGTAGCAACTCACGGCTCACAGTGTAAACAACACTCATCAGATATCTGTCTGGACAATAAGTGTTATAATAGGGCTACTCCCTCTACAGAGAGGAAATGGAGCTCAACTCATTTCCCATCATGACACAATATATTCTGATAATCGCATTACGTAATGACAGGCAAAATGACAGGGCCAAAACTTCTCTTTCAGTATTGTACACCAGTACTAAAGAAAATGTATTAAGTAGACACATATCTCGAGGGTAAATTACAGCTAATGCCTTTTTTATCTTAAGACAGCTCGATCAGACAACCATGTGCATTCATTGTAGTCCATGAAGTAGCTACAGTATCAAAGGTCTCAGTGCAATCAACAGAGAAAGTGGAAAAATCAGTTCAGAAAATGCCTGTTCATCATAGGCAGGGCTTCAGAATTGAAGGGGGGTAGTCGGATAGTGAAGAAAGAGATACTGTTAGCAGCAGCATGCTGACGCCGTTTTCACATTAACAGAAATGAGCTTTGACCAGGCTAACGTGCAGGTGACCTGCTGTAGGTGTGGAATGGACAAGAACACAGCAAGGTACCAGTATGTAGGATTTGAGCATAGACTGAAGAGTTTCCCTTCACTGCTTTTTAGGCAGGCGTCATGGCAATATAATAGACGCAATGTCCAACTGGAAGCCAGCGGACTATTCCTTTTTGATCAGGTCTAGATTAATGATCTATGAGGAATAAGCCTAACCAAATAATAAAGCAGTTCCCTATTACTACATCTACATCCAGAATAATTAGATTAGGATATTGCCATGTGGAGTGCAGCAGTGCAGTGTGGGTAAAGTGGGTACGGTTTGTTGTTCCATCCTCTTTTCACAGCCTTACTGCATACTGTCAACTCTGCTTCTGTTTATGTGTTAACACAAACCAGGGCCCACAACGGCCACGCCCTGCATCACACACTGTTGTTTCTAGACTGTTTCTAGAGTGTGTGTGGGTAGCGTGTGTGTAACTCACACAGCACCACATCACCAACTCACTCACTAAGAAATTACACAAAGGCTTCGTCCAATGCCTTTCTTCCATGCAACCCTAAAAACCTAAACCTTAGACATATTTAGTGTTAGAGTCATGATTAATCAGGGCTTGGGCCAATTATATTTAAAAGTACAATTTAGCATGCCATCGTACTGTTGGAGTTGTGTCTCAAATCTTAGTGTTTCTGTAACCATTTTCAGAGTACAGTACTCCAAATAAACAGCAATGACAAAAGCAACAATGTCTCTGCCAGAATGGCCAATGAGATGTCACTCCATCATTAGATCACATAATCATTAGATCACACAAAAATTTACTGAATCTTCTTTACAACCCATTCTGTGTTTCTTATGGACATAAATCACAACTGACCATCTACAGTCAAATAATGTACCGGTAATCATCGCTTTCACGACACAGAGATAGACAGGCAACACTATTAACTTTAATACACATCAGAGAATGTGTCGCAGAACGGAGAAACACGTACTAGCTTTATATAGATATAAAAGCAGAGTTATACTAACATAAATACACCCAATCGCCAAAAACAATCAGACAACAAAACAAAACAACAGTTTGAGAAGTATCACAGAGCAGATAGGATCTATTCAGGACCTACATGCCAAAAGAATGCATTGACGCCTCCTCTGACAGCAAATATACTGCCACAGTTCATCGTCTGGGAAGTCCTTAACTGATCCGACCACGGCCCGAGAACCAGTCCTGACCACAGCGACGGGCCCACCAACTAACGCCCTGGGTACATATTCAGTCCCATCCATGATGGCTCTGCAGGCAGCCACCTCATCGGCAGGATCCTGGAAACTCAGACTCCGGCTGAGCTGAAGCGCAACATAATGAAGACACACATCAAACAGGCAGAGAGCGAGAGATGGGGAGCAGGCGAGGACAGGAGGAGGCAGGCAGAGGAGAGAGAGGCAATTACAGGATGCGGGCATACTTCCTGGTCCGTCCTGGTGCTATTCAATTATTCATGGCCAAGCGCGCGAAGGGCAGAGCGCACACCCCGTTGTCCTTCACGTCATTTCACAGCGCATATCAACTTTAGAGTCAAACAAACTTAACACAACAGAGGAAAGTAATTTCGTATAGAGACGGAGAGACAGAAAGTGGCCCGTGGTCCGTCTGTCTCCCTACAGCACCATGAACGTACAGCACAGAGAGCAGGGTTGGATCACATCCAATGTGCTGTTTGCTAACGAGTGACTTTTACTAACAAGTGTTTGTTTCTGTCCAATTACATCATAGAGGGGATCAAAGGAAGAGGAGTGGTGCCCCGGGGGTGTTCGGCATCTTTCTGTGAAACAGTCCTGTTGTGTTCCCTCTAAAGCTTCTCTATTCCCCTGGCCCTAGGTCACTGTTCCTGGGTCAGGGAGACATGAATCACTGCCTGGATCAGTGCACTGTGGGGATGAGTCACACCCCAGACCTTGTGATAATGATAATGTACTTACTGGTACATTTCAACTAAAATTAACTTTAACAAGCCTATAGTAATCGTTATTGATCAATCATGTTCAGTGAAAAGACAACAGCATTCCAACTGACCTCAAAAACCACAGGCACAGTCGATTACTTTGTCTCTAAATGTTGCTGACAAGGAGAGGCCGGAGAAACTGGAGTCAAATGACATGAATTGACACATCTACCCATCATTCCACATTACATTAATGTTTTCCTAAAATATACCAGTTATTTTATCCTAATTTAGTAAAGGCCAATACAAGATCAAGCCCTAAAGGCACATCTGACAAAGCCGTTCCGCTCTCTATTATGCGCTGGAGGGGAGTGCATTACCCAGCAAACAACCACATTTGATCTTGCAGGCTCTTCACCTACCACAAGGGGGTGCTACACATTTGCTAATTTAAATAACTGAATGATGTTTGAATATATTTAGCTGTAATTTAATTCAGGGTGACATTTCAGGCAAAGAACTTGGGAGTCAAACAAATACATCCATGGTGAATTCAATGTTAATAATAAGCCATGACTTTATTACATTCTATTCAACACGTTATTCTAATTCACAATTAGTGATGTCCCACTAACATCATCCCTAATTCCAACAGACAATACGCAACACCTTGAGACATTTATCTCCATCAAAACAGCCACACTTGATACAGACATAAGCCTATGCTAGTGTGGCGTAGCAGCACATCACTTTCCCACAGCGACATTAACACCTTCTGGCTCCCTGCCTCATTACAACCCCAGCAGTGTTGCTGTAACGCCGCGCTTAGGTGACAAATTACAACAGGAGTCACCCGAGTCTCAAGCTTAACACCGACAAATAAAAAAAGGGTTTAAACAATGGCTTCCCAATTTGTAAACATGTAGTGTGTCTTTGGGTAATAGGCAGAAAACGGACACATAAATAATCATCATCACATTTCAGATGATTGTTTCTACTGACTTCACAAGCTCTTCGAGCTTGGACGTGATTGGCTATCAATGTATCGGGCGCATGGGGTGGAGCGGCAGTTAAAAAATCTGGGCCTCCTTTCGTAAAAACAGTTAGAGGAGTCTCGCTGTCTGCGATCACAGACGGCCCGTGATATGAATATTCATAACTGTTGTAATGGAACCGGAAACAGACAAAACGTAATTCTAGAACAGTCCAAGTTCACTACCCATATACCCCTAACACCCCCTGCCCCAGTTGGGTCTTGTACTGTGTCAGTCTGGCAGAGGGAGTCTAGCTGTCTGTAGGACAACTCCCTTCCTCCACTAACATTCCTGTATCAGAAGTAGAGCTGCTCATCTCCATTTCCAGCGGCAGCCCCACTGACACCGAGACCCAGAACCTGACACCAGGTCAGCTCAGGGGGCCCGGGCGGCTCAGCTCAAGCTTGAAGTAAAGTCCTCTAATAAAAGCTGCTCTGCACAGAAACAGCACCACCATAAGTGGACTCCATAGGAGAAGGTAAACATTTTATTTTCAGACCATCCACAGTGTGGAAGGCGCCTTAAGAGTGAGCTATCGAGCACCAGACCAGGAGGCACCTGTGGACAAATAAATCACGGAGCCCTGCCATCGCCTTGGATGTAACCAACCGCACAGAGCACTAAACCCCAACCTCCAAAGCGCCGCACCATGAGAGTAAGACCTTACTCCCAGAGATACAAACTGTAACGCCAAATGCAACAGATTTCAATTGTTAGAACATGTACTGTATGTCCTGACTAGTATCCATGATTACAGCACATGACAGCACTGTTATCAAAAGTACAAACTTGTTCTATTGTACCTTAATATGTTGATACACAAAAGGCATTGACAATAATCAATGAAGCCAGACATATTATGTTTGTTTAGACCCCATGTAGCAAAGGTGTACTGAGCCACTGATAAGTAGCACAAGTAATTAAATGAAATTCAACATGAGTAATTTGCAGTTAAATGTTCTACAACTATAATTATCTTATGTGCCAACACATAATATCCCACTTATTTGCTATAGGTGCATATACCATACATTGTTAAATACTCAAATATTAAAAACTATTTTCAGTTTTCATTATTTCCCAATAAAACAATGAGTGCCTGCAGGGTTGAATTTAATGACAAAACCTTTTTTTAAGTTTGAAGAAAAATTCACAATTAAAGTTATTGGAACTGTTGGAGTTATTGTAGTAACAAATTAGCCTGATGATTGGTTGGTTCTGTTTGGTTACCAAATCAAATCTAAAGGCATTGTGACAACTTCCACAACGTCCATTAATTTCCATAGAATGCACAACAGTCTCTTTGTGATTAGCTACTACTTACCTAGCATATGTGATCAAGCTCCTAAGCTACAGTAGTAAACCTCTGTCATCAACTATCTCCCTCCTAGATCAAGTGTGAGTTTGAAAATGATTTCTTTAGCTGATGTTCGCTAGGAGAACTAGCATTAAGCTCACATCTACAATGGGAATTTGCTAGGCTAGTACACTATTAGCACTGCCGATAATACATTACCTGCTGGTATGATACTTAAACATTGCGATGGTATGTACAGCACATAATTGTTCATGACATTGACGCGAGAGAGAGAGAGAGAGAGATACAAGTCATACCACCATTTTTATTTGTCTTACACTGAAACCTCAGAGCTGCCATGGAAATGCAAAAGAGCTGCCTGGCACTGTATCTGTATGCGGAGTTCAAGTGACACATTGAATGTGGTTTTGTCTGTTCTGGCTATGCACAGAAACTTCTCTCTTCTCAATCCTTCTGTTTTAGCCTGGGGCGTCTTCTATGGTTGCATAAAAACTATGGAGCACAGCTTAGCCAATCAGGACTAAGCACTGTTATCTATCTGTCCATTATCCCCCAATGGGACTTCTAGAAGTAGATTACACAACAGGCAACTAACAAAGCATCACTGACAACTTGGAGAGTGTTACAAATTAACATGTTATACTAGTGTCTATCCTGCAATCTATCCTGCTCAACAACTGGAGCGCACTGCAACATCCAATCAGCGGTACTATACTGGGCTCCCTTGGGCTCCACCAATCTCTGACCACACCCACCGAATCCTCCTGGACACCAAATGAGCCAGCCACCTCCCCACCCTCTTCATCGCAACACCACTTACTGCTGAGGTTGATCTGAGCACGGCTGATCTTCCGATGTGGCTGGAAGGGGCTCGACCTGGGAGCAGGCATGTCTGTGGATGCCTGGCGGGGGTCCTTACTGGGTCTCAAAGGTAGCAGCACCAATCAGCTGCCGCCTCTCCAAGTCAGAGCTGAGACAGCTGCACTGGAAGCGGAGTACGGTAGGGCACAGCACCCGCAGGCCTTCACTCACTCACTCAACCTAGACCTCAATGCTCTTGATGGTTGCTCTCCCTCCGCTCTCCTTCCCTGATAGGTACAGTGTCGGAGTCTCTGGTACAGTGGTGGGGTTTCTCTTTCTGTGCAGGGAAGCAGTTCGGTCAGTTGATGCTAGTAGCTCAAGTGGCTGACTGGCTAAAGCTCTCCATCGCACGGGCAAGTTAATTGTGGTGCCAAACACCATGAGTTCATCAATAAGAAGCGGGGCTGTTCGTTGGAAACGTCACACCAATATCCACCTCAGCTGGGGTTAGTGATGCAATGGCATTCACATGTGGCAACAGTTAACAAACACATTCCAGACACCCCGGGACACGGTGCTCCGGCCAGGCCCCCTACCCTCTGACTGCACCTTTTAAAAGCTAGTCTCTGGAGCAGCAAAAACAAACTCCTTTTGGTCCAGGAATGTGCCTTGTTTCTATGACAGATTCCTGGCAAGGGTATGGCAAGGGTAGGCCACACATTTTCTACACACACAAACATACACACACACAGACCCACACACCGACTGAAATTCACAGGCCACGACGATGAGATGTAAAGTCTTAAAATACTAACTATCCTTCCCTTTGCCCTTGTCAAAGCAGTGACAACACGACAGTTCTATATTGTGTTCTCACACATTGATGCCATGCCGAGACACATACCCCCCCCATGTTCCGCTCCATCGACCAGCCATCACAACACTGTATGTCCCCATAGGCGCCCGTCGATGTACCCACCCCTGGATCTGAGCCCCATGCTGCCAGGCTAGGCCATGTTGCCAAGGGTGGAGGGCAGAAGGCGAGTACCAAGGGAGGGGGGCACTGAGAGTGCTCAGCTAGTTGTCCCAGGGGTCACGCTGGTGTCTTTTAACATGTAAACCCAAAGGGAGCTGTGGAGGTTCAAGTCATTGGAGCACGTCTGAAAATCACTGTCACTCCACCGTCCGATGCGTAGCTCAGTAGCCTTACATGGCCCTGTCTCACACCGTCTGGTTCTGCCTCATTTCTCTGTTGCTTCATTCTCTCTCACTCGCCGTCCTTTTTCCATCTAAATCAATCCGTCCACAGCCAGATGAAAAGGTGGGGATTTACAGTCAGACCACAACAAAGAGAAGCATCCGGAAGGCTGACCAGACCCTCGGAGCGGTCTACTTTTTCCCATGTTAGGAGAACTGAGAGGAAAACGGTAATGGGCATGCGTGTTTGAATGGTCTTATCTGGGATACTGGACATAACATTCATGTCACAGTGAGCTCCAGTCACAGCCCAGGACATCACTACGGCCAAAAACATTTACCCGTACTCTGTAAATGACTCTTTTGTAAATGACTTCTTTTTTACACGCAAGATTGTTCCCATGTTTACATTGGGCTTAAATAGGAAGACAGAGTAGACTTGTTGTGACATAAGAAACTAGCTGTAACCCTTCAGTAATTTGTCTGACCTGTATTACCAGAAAACCTTGACCTTCGAAACATTACATATCGTCACCAGATGACAAACACTGCCTGTCACAGATGGTAATTGATCACTTCTTAGTCTCTCTTTCTGGGAAAGAGAACATTTTCAGTTGTTGGTCTGACAAAAGTTCAATTCACATCATCTTATTACCTGGGACTCACAGAACAGGTGTGACAAGATGTGGTCTGGCTGGTTTCGGTAAATACCACATACCACATTTCCGCACACATAATCACAAGGATTAATGTCAAAGTATGAACTAACACCTCCCTACAGGTCAAACACAGATCTAGCACGAGGTCTAAACTCCCTGACTTCCAGCATTCAGGCCCGCCCTTTGTCCGCCGCCCCACTATGTCGCCTTGATAGATAAGGCAGCAACAGCTATTTATTTTTGAAAAGCCCACATGCCACACGGTGTCAGGGAATAGCAGCCCGGTAAGCAGACACAGCTCCGGTGTCAGCATCGTCACACTAACCAGCCTAGCGCCGACCGCCTGCCATGTAATCCCACACACTTTACTCTGCTAAAAATAGTTTAGCAGATATAGGGTCTGTGAAGAGAGTCCATGGAGATGGAGAGGACCATGTTCTAAAAGCCCTGTGAGATTGAGAAACAACTGCATAATTACACCAGAAGGCAGAGTAGTCTTGCACTGTCAGCACAAACATAGATGCCCCACCATGAATTGTGATCCTCTCATCTTCTCCCAAACAGAACAGCCTCTCTTTCCAGTGGAGGAGAAGACAGGCAGGATAAATCCCATTACTGCAAAGGTCTGCAATAGAGCAGACAGCATGACAGTATTCAGTCTGCATGACCACTGGCCCAAACAGAGAAAACAGAAGCTGTCAATACTGGATTTAGCCAGCTGAGAAATAAATAACAAGTCCTATAAAAAGATTGACAAGTGACTCCATTTGTTCCCTCATGTCCGGTGATCAACACCAAGACTGAGTGAATGATTTTGAGCCGTGTCATTGAATGCTTACGTCTAAAATTGGCCTGTACTAGAATAGGGGTATCATCACTGGAGGATGACACAGTGCTTGGGATGCAGTTCTCCAAACCACCAACAGGGGTTAGAGAAGAGCAGAGAATCAATAGAGAATCATTCTGGCAAATACTGTTTTAGACACTCACTTTCTTCTCTCAGTTGATGACAAGTTTAGAACACGCTTGGTTGCTATCAGCCTCAGTGAAATCTGTCGTTTTTTTCCAGTCCTCCGTGGTTACTGTTGCCCATCTAGTGAAAGTAATATATCTCCCGATATCCAGGCCGCAGTGCTGTGCTGGACTTGGTTTCTGTAAACAGCTTACTGAACACAATAGAGCTCTGACTGAAGCAAGGCCAATTAGTTTCCCATAGTGCCATAGTTGCATCCCCTTTCCCCATGTCAGCCTGGTAGGGCCTGTGTAATGCCATGGGTAGTAGGGCCAAGCCACTTCTCCTTTGCCCGCCAACAACGCAGTACAATATTGCAACCTCCTGCCAGTACAGATAGCTCGGTGAACCTTCTGAAAACATTTAGATTGAAGTGCGTACAATCTTTTGGCCAGCTTAGCATGAATGAGCCAATCAAAAAGAATGAAAGGGAAGTCAAAAAGAAATACGCCCCCTTGTGAAGTTGCCAAATCACCAATCAGAGGCTTTCTTCCAGCTAGCCATCAGACATTGTAGCTAAAATAAATGAATCTCAATAGATTACTTTTCATTAAGCAGCTGCCCATGTTAGCAACTCAGGGGTAGCACAGTGTTTAGTGCAGTGGTCCTCAAACCCTTCCATGGAGGGCCTAGTGTATGCAGGTTTTCGCGTTTACCTTGTACAAGCCTGATGGAGTAGCTCACTAATTGGTTAGTATCTGCCCTCACCTGGCAGTCTAGGTCCTAATTATGCTCTAATTGAAGGGAAAGACCAAAAACCAGCATACACTAGGCCCTCCATGGAAGGGTTTGAGGACCACTGGTTTAGTGAGTTAACTATGATGTGCTAGCTAGCAAATGACATGCTAGCCATTTATCTAGAGTTTTTTCCCAAAACTTTCCCTAGATACTTGGACCATTACTCTAACCCTAACCTCCTCACCAGGCTCTATTGCGCACAGCTTCCAGAACATTTTCGCCTGGAAGTTGGCCTTGAGGCCCGGACTTAAAGATCCAGTCTGCGATGTTCGTAATTGCAAAACTATTTTTAGCCCACCAATTCTAGTCCGGATGTGTAGTAAATTGTCTATATTATATTCTCAATCTAAGTAGAATCACCTTCTTACCATAGTTAGACAGTTGTAGGCATTCCCTTACTGAGCGTCAGGCATGGAATTCCCAACAAATGTGTGAAGTATGGTTTTCTAACGTAGGCAGAAGTCCCATTAACAGAGCTGTCAATCAAACCTGAGCTATACAGTGATGTCTATTGAGTTTGCAGAGCGAGCACAACCTCTTAATACAGGTGAACAGTAGAGCAAATAAGAACCTAGACACTTCAAAGAAATAAAGTCCCGAGCGGGGACCCGTTTTAGCTCTAGGGTGCCTAAATTCACATTCTTTAGAACCTAGAAGACTAAATGGTTCTAAATATCAACTTAAATCGCGCATCTTTAATGAAACAAACTTTTTTGTCATCATTTAAATTTACTGAATAATATCACTGCAGGGCATGATGAAATCCAACAGTGATGCACAGGACATACAGTGCAGGGTGTAGTGGGGAATTGATAGTTCAAGTTTACAGATTAATTGGTGCCGTTGATTTCGGACAATAGCCTGAGGCCACATTTAAATTGGCCGCAAATTGGGCGGAAGCATCTGGCAACAAGATTAATCTAACCTTAACCTCAATTCAATTACCGTTATGCATAATCTTAACCTAAACCTAATGATGAACCCTGAAACCTAACCCCTAAATGTGAGTTTAATCTCAATTCGAACATTAACACCAATTGTTTTCCCTAAATTGGGAAATGTCTTTTTACTTGTGGAAACCAGCTAAAAATATCATATGGGACTGAATATCACGTTTTATTACATTTGTGGAAACATTGGTTCCCCACAAGTCTAGTAAAACCAAGATCATTCTCTTAAACCCTATACACGCAGTAACCTTAAAGGGTACAAGTTTGTTCAAAATGTGGTGTTCCCATTTCAACTATGTTAAACTGGGATGCAATCATATCATCTTGGTCAAATATCTTCTGACCTTGACTCGTACTCCAAACACTGTGACAAGCATTTAAAAAAAATAGAAACTCTCCACTCAGAGCTGTGGCTGCCGCTATATAATGAGTGACATTCTCTCTGAACTGAAAAAGCACTTTGAAACAACCACTGAATGAACAAACCCGCTCTGCAATCATATTACCAACGACCAAACACACATTGCTGGTTCTTTCCAAGATGGCCAGCCCCTCACGGAGGGCCGCGACCAGAGCCGCAGTGTGGATACCACTTAACGTGGTGGTGCAGTTTACAGTAATGTTATTCACATCAAATGCAATGGCTCATCGTGTCCGTCCACAAATGAAAGTAAGGCGGTGCAGGCAAGCATCGTAATCACAGTCTGTTCCAAGACCACTCGATCTGTGTCCTCTGTGGGTTTGGCTCAGCACACACTGCTGCCTGGGGAGAATGTACTGTATAGAGTAGCTATTCCCCAGAAAACTGAATGCCACTGAGAGCAATGCCTCATCTGTCACCAACAAAGAAACATTGACTAAAAGCCCTTTGCTGTAAATAGGAATTAGTTCTTAATCAACTTGCCTTGTTGAATAACAGTAAAAAAAAATGGGTGAATAAACAGCCTGGCAAAAGATGATAGACGGAGAAAGACAATAGACAGCCACAGAGAAAAGGTCAGGAACAGCCCCGCAAACACAGAACGTTCCCCTAACGTTTCCTTATGGTTCCCATTTGGTTATTTTTTGGGAACCAAACAAGAACGTTCTAGGGGAACCAAAACAAGAACCGTCAGATGTAGCTGTAAGAATTTAGTTGGCAGTTGCAGAACTCAATGAAGCTTTTTAATTAGCTAATATTTCAAACAACGGATGGCAGCGCGAAAGTGCACAAAAAATACACCAAAACTTGTGAAGCTAAATTCAGAAATTAAACAACCTTGAAACATACAATGGCAATGGCATGGGGTGACAGAGCGAGCTATATACATGTAAATGATATGACAGCAGGTGTTACACATGTCATATATATAGCTATATACATGTAAATGATATGACAGCGGGTGTTACACATGTCATATAGCTATATACATGTAAATGATATGACAGCAGGTGTTACACATGTCATATATATAGCTATATACATGTAAATGATATGACAGCGGGTGTTACACATGTCATATATATAGCTATATACATGTAAATGTTATGACAGCGGGTGTTACACATGTCAT
>JACXGM010001399.1:31141-55627 GCA_016801145.1 Umbra pygmaea
ATGATATAACAGCGGGTGTTACACATGTCATATATATAGCTATATACATGTAAATGATATGACAGCGGGTGTTACACATGTCATATAGCTATATACATGTAAATGATATGACAGCAGGTGTTACACATGTCATATATATAGCTATATACATGTAAATGATATGACAGCGGGTGTTACACATGTCATATAGCTATATACATGTAAATGATATGACAGCGGGTGTTACACATGTCATATAGCTATATACATGTAAATGATATGACAGCGGGTGTTACACATGTCATATAGCTATATACATGTAAATGATGTCATATATACACTCACCTAAAGGATTATTAGGAACACCCGTTTAATTTCTCCTTAATGCAATCATCTACTCAACATGACAGTTGCTTCAATGCATTTAGGGGTGTGGTCCTGGTCAAGACAATCTCCTGAACTCCAAACTGAATGTCAGAATAAGAAAGGTGATTTAAGCAATTTTGAGCGTGGCATGGTTGTTGGTGCCAGACGGGCCGGTCTGAGTATTTCACAATCTGCTCAGTTACTGGGATTTTCACGCACAACCATTTCTAGGGTATACAAAGAATAGTGTGAAAAGGGAAAAACATCCAGTATGCGGCAGTCCTGTGGGCAAAAATGCCTTGTTGATGCTAGAGGTCAGAGGAAAATGGGCCGACTGCTTCAAGCTGATAAAAGGACAACTTTGACTGAAATAACCACTCATTAAAACCGAGATATGCAGCAAAGCATTTGTGAAGCCACAACACGCACAACCTTGAGGCAGATGGGCTACAACAGCAGAAGACCCCACCGGGTACCACTCATCTTCACTACAAATAGGAAAAAGAGGCTACAATTTGCAAGAGCATACCAAAATTGGACAGTGGAAAACTGGAAAAATGTTGCCTGGTCTGATGAGTCTCGATTTCTGTTGAGACATTCAGATGGTAGTCAGAATTTGGTGGTGGTGGTGTAATGGTTTAGGGGATGTTTTCTTGGCACACTTTAGGCCTTTTAGTGCCAATTGGGCATCGTTTAAATGCCACGGCCTACCTAAGCATTGTTTCTGACCATGTCCATCCCTTTATGTCCACCATGTACCCATCCTCTGATGGCTACTTCCAGCAGGATAATGCACCATGTCACAAAGCTCGAATCATTTCAAATTGGTTTCTTGAACATGACAATGAGTTCACTGTACTAAAATGGCCCCCACAGTCACCAGATCTCAACCCAATAGAGCATCTTTGGGATGTGGTGGAACAGGAGCTTCGTGCCCTGGATGTGCATCCCACAAATCTCAATCAACTGCAAGATGCTATCCTATCAATATGGGACAACATTTCTAAAGAATGCTTTCAGCACCTTGTTGAATCAATGCCACGTAGAATTAAGGCAGTTCTGAAGGCGAAAGGGGGTCAAACACAGTATTAGTATGGTGTTCCTAATAATCCTTTAGGTGAGTGTATAGCTATATACATCTAAATGGCACATGTCCGGGACTTGATAAGGAGTGTTTGGTTGATAAACGGGTGTGGGCTGTAAAGGGGCTTAATAGTGTAGTTTCATGCTTTGAACAACACAATGAAGTTAAATTTTAACAAAACATCGTCACAAGGTTAACATCAACAATGGCTGACGTCCATCGTCTTCAACCTGTGTAATCATCCTATTGTCCAGCTCTAGACATTTAAATGGGAGGATGCAAACAACTTGAATATACTGAATATTTACACATTTACTGTCATGGAAAAACCTCAATTTTATGGCCAAGTTGCCCGAATCTGGTTCATTTTGTTCACTGGAAAACCCACTTGATCGGATGGTCTGATGGAAGTGTAGATTAAGAAAAGAAAATATACTAATGACATCTGGAAAGTATCTATAGATAGACGTTCAGCTCTGCCAAAGCTGCTGAATCTGCATGACATCAAGGAGTGATTTCCTCAATGATGGATGACCTGTTCCACGATGGATAGCTGAAGCCTACATGACCACACAGAAGTCTGCCACAACGGCCTTAGACGCCTGCTACACAAGTGTCAAGCTTCCCACTGAACTCCACCAGCAACTGTAGCTTATTAGACGTGGATTCCCACAATTTATTAGCGCGAGGTTCTGGCTTACACCCCAAATGATGCATCATCAATGTTGAGTCTGTTTAAACGGTGGGTCAGTGTAAAACAATTTCACATTCAGGTGCAAAAGACACATCAGGATAACCACTACCATTTTATGAAACCGTGTCAGAGCAGGTAAACATATGACCTAACTCTACTGACTAAAGTTTAATTCCGCTTAACCTATATAAACTGTGAATCAAAAGAGAGAATCTAACACCAACCACATTCACCCTAGTGAAGCAAACCCTTTAGCAGCGTCAGGCACAATGCTGATGAGTCATCGATGTAGAATGTGAAGAGAAAATCTAATTTAATTTCTAGTTCGATGGTGAAGTGAAATATGATGAACAGTACTTGATACATTTATAGATGCGTTCAATATTTCGACACATACGTACTACGGAAATCTGTCAATTTTTGTACTCCAGTGCTAACCTATCCACATCCTCCATATTAACCAGATGATACGGGTGCCTGTCCAGGATAGTTCTCACTAAGACTACTACAGAAGTGACCCGACAAGCATGACCACCTTCTCGTTCCTCAAACCCCCACAGAAAACCGGGTGCACTTCTAAATCCAGCAGCCAATCAGCTCGTCGTTACCTGCGTCCTGGGAGTTGAGCACTTCCAGAGCGTGCATCATGGCACTGGCGAATACATTGGCATCCTCTTTGCTGCCGAAGTTGAGGCCATAAACCTGCCTGGCGTCACGCCACTGGTGGAAGGTCTGCGTGGCCTGGTTGTACTTCAGCCCCTTAGGAATGGCACAGTTTATTACCACCTACACAAGAAAGAAAAATAGTTATTTTTCACTACTGGTATTTGTGTTGCAAATAATCGCAATAAAATAGGGACAATAATAGCAGCTTCTTGTGATCACAGGTAAGGATCTACTAACAGGCCTACTGTATTAATGAGTAGGACTTTAAGGCAAAGAATCATTAGCTGTACACCTAGCGCTCATCCATGAGGGAACCAGATGTGAAAGCGGTTCAACTTCCAAGCAATCATTCATTCACAGCTTAAGGCTTAAGCAGGTTCTTGGCAAAAGCCGTGGATGGAATAAAATACCTATATTAAGATCTGCACCAAGTTTATTTCAAATATCTAGAATTTTAAATGGAACATTCCTTAAGCTCCTGAAAGAAAAGATGTGTAGCTGTATTTTCCTCTGGGAAGCTAGGCCAGATATTAACAATCTGTTCTCTCACTTATAGTTGATGAGCTCACTGACACAAAGTGGAGCCGGGAAAAAAATATGGTGTCAGTTTGAGAGACGATGAACAACATTAGAGAGAAAGAGCGTGACAACAGTTCACCTCAACCAGAAACCAGAACCTGGACAAAGAACCACTGTCGACCTATAGAACTTCTACAGTTTTGATCACCCAAAGCCTATCAAAAGATTTCAATGATGCCATCAGTAAAAAGGCACATGACGCTACTTTATAGGTCAATAAAGATTCAGAATACTGAATAACACTTTTCAATGCTAGCCATCATTAGTGTTTAAGATAGATGTTTCCTGTCTGCCTCTGCTCAAAAGAATCAATCATTTTTTTTGCCTTAAGAGGCAGCGGTCTCAGGTAGACATCTTTCACATCTTGAGATTTGTTCGGCATTCACCTCATCTGATATTTGAAATAGAAGTCAATAATCACATCAATATTAATCACACAGTGCAGTGTTCCACGTTTCTGCTCAAGATAATGAAAAACCTGAAATCCATCCAAAGGGGTAATTAACATACACCAAGATTACTGTAGGATTAAAGTCTGATTAAAATCTAGCATTGTAAATGTCTGGGTTATGAAGATAAATAAACAAGTCCCTCTGTGACCAACTTAGACAAAATAAGCCATGTATGAGTTCAATAAGAAAATGTTATAGTGCTTATAGATGGGTTAAAATATCATATTGAAAAATAATGTTTTATTGACAAAATATAACAGTCTAACAACTACTTGAACTAATACTAAGATGAGTCCTAGGAAGGTTAAACCCTGAGCTGTAAATTGAGCCTGCCTTCCGGGTGTAATGCAAGCCATGTGTATGAATGGTGTGTTTACAGGATGTTGCTTATGTGAGAAGGACTCGTCTCATTGTGTATACAGGGTGCAGTTTTTTTCTTGTCATATTCTTCCCACTAACCCTGCCACGCCAGAAACTCCACAATTCCTCGACAGATGCAGTATGGTGAGGGGTGCTCACATGGTTGGTCCAACCAA
The DNA here is from genome assembly GCA_016801145.1 of Umbra pygmaea. Taxonomy (NCBI): domain Eukaryota; kingdom Metazoa; phylum Chordata; class Actinopteri; order Esociformes; family Umbridae; genus Umbra; species Umbra pygmaea. Next base: position 35,498 of record JACXGM010001399.1, read on the forward strand.
ATGTCGCAAAGCCTAATGATTATTTTAATACTGCTCATCTAACACTGAAGCCTTTAGTCAGATCATGTGTGGGATGATTACGCTCACCAATTCTGCGATTGAATTTACAGGCGCCCGATCTGCACAGAAGGAGGTGCCGGAAAGCGACGTGGCAAGGTAAATAATCAGACTTATCTATCCCAAATCCCAGGCAGCGCTATGCCAATTTAAACTGCCTCATGCTAGAGGTCCGGGCAAAGTCGAAAAACCATAGTCAGGCTCGAACCACTGACTATCATGATGTACTGTCCTGCAAGGCAGCGACCCAGCCCACCACGCCACGTGGACCCCTACAGGGTGCTGTTTACGTAAGGACTTGTCTCATTGTGTTTACAGGGTGCCGTTTATGTGAGAAGGACTCGTCTCATTGTGAAGACAGGAAACGCACCAGCATGAGGGAAGGTCTCTGTTAATGACCAGTCCTCCTCTCGGCCCCTGGAATAAGAGACGTCAGGGAGAACAGAGGGTTCAGGGATTGCTGATAAAAGGGCATGCCGGGCTGCCACCATCCCCCCCCCAGTTCGCCCACAGGACGAATCCTGCATGGTGGACAGATTCTTGTTCAACCTTAGTGACTGTATTACACACAGACAAAATTTTGTGCAGAGATCATCTATCACAATACATTGCAGAAATAGCTTCTGCGAGGCTTCGAAGTTCTAGAAACATGACCACTCTGGATACTTACTGCCCTGTAGACACTAGTCATCACTAGTCACCAGTCACAAAATGTCTGATTTTAACTACCTCCATCACACACAGTATACACACACGTACGCAAGAGATGTCATGTCAATCTCTTGGTGGTTGACTGTCAACTGAGGGAGGGAGGGAATAAGGGCCAAAAGATCTTTATTGCTTTGGTGAAATGAAACCAATAACACAATGTTAAATCCTTATGCTGCCATTTTCTGCGCTACAAAAAGTAATAGACGGCAAAGCAGGGTCAAGAATCGTGAAAACAAGGCTTCAAAGTGAATAGGGAGCGGGGTTACATTCTAGAAAATGGTCTGGGCTTATTGCAACATGGGAAACCAATAGTAACTTTAAAGGTTTTTCATGAAGTCTTGTCAGAGTTTGGTTTCACAGTCTGGGGTTCTGACCGACAGGTTATGAATGTTTGTTGCTAGGCTGCTGTTTGTGGACCTCTCTTTGTCTCCACCTATAGGTCCATCTCCATAGCCTATGCTTCCTAAATGTTCTGTCCTCCAAAAAAAAATCTCTTCCTAGATATACTTTTACATTTTAGTAATTTATCAGCAGCTCTTACTTAAAGTTACTGGCAGTAGTGAGTACACATACTGGTACAAGTGGGATTTGAACCCACAACCCTGGCTTTCTAAGCACCATGATCCTTCAAAAACAATTCAATAAACACATTACTGGGATTTTTAATGGTTATGGGATTTAACCTTTTTAATATTAAAGTAAGTTTTTTTTTAAGTTTGAACTGAGACATTTTAAGTAAACATAACACACCTAGAATTGATACCTCTGTCCAGCCCAGGTAAACTTTATTCCACATCTCTATATAACCACACATGCAAATCTTCCTCTGTACCTCACAATGTCAATCATTACAAAGAACTGGCTATTGAATAACTCTCAAAAGATAATCCTATCAAATGTAATCTTGAAATAAAGGAACCACAATTGTCATCCAGAATCCGATCATAATGCAGAAGCCTATCGACAGTTGGATGATGATGATGAATTGGAGGAAACAAAGGCTGAACATACTAGTAATTTACAAAATACTATTGTTTTTGTTATATACTGTAACATTTGCCCTTGAACAGAAGTGAATTTCCAAAGCATTTATATATGTATTCATTAGAGGTCTGATTATGATTTTTCAAGGCCAATACCGATTACCGATTATAGGGAGACCAAAATAGCATATCATAATTACTGTAGATCATATTTTTATCATGGGCATAGTGAGATTTATATATTATTTACATTTTCCTATTAAAAGGTTTCTAAAACAAACCTTTAATTGGTATTGCTACAAATCCTTTAGCCTGTGCATTTTGATAGTTGATCAAATTTTCACCAATCAGTTTTGGTGCTGCACCACGGGAGTAAAGGCACAGATATCTGATGTAATTACCAGAATTACCACCGTCAAAGGTCTACAACCTCATCTTGCTGCAGATTGTGTCACTGTGCATCGTTAAACAATTCAGCGCACTTTGCACAAGGAGAAGCTGTACGGGAGAGTGATGCAGAAGAAGCTTTTTCTGCACACACACCACAAACAGAGTCGCTTGAGGTATGCAAACGCACATTTGGACAAGCCAGCTTCATTTTGGAAGAAGGTGCTGTGGACTGATGAAACAAAGATGAAGATATTTGGTCATAACATGGGGCGTTATGCATGGTGGCAAGAGAGCACGGCATTCCAAGACAAACACTTGCTACCCACAGTGAAATTTGGTGGAGGTTCCATCATGCTGTGGGGCTGTGTGGCCAATGCCGGTACTGGGAATCTTGTTAAAGTTGAGGGTCGCATGGATTCCTCTCAATATCAGAAGATCCTTGAGAATAATGTAAAGGAATCAGTCACAAACTTTAAAAAGGTACAATATGTAGTTTTCCAAAACAATAACAAAAGACATACTTTGCATTAAAAAAGCAAACATCACTATACCTATGTTATATATTTCTTAGTTGTGTACTTACATTACTCTAAATGTTTCCACCAACTTTCAAAACCAGAGAAATTTGTAATATAATTCGAAGACACGGGAAATTTCATTTTGTCTTCCATCAATGGCGTCATATAACCTTTGACTGCTGTAGTTGTTCTAAGTTCCAGGGCACCGCCAAACATAACGTGAATAAAGTTATAATATTTTTAACAGTACATTACTTTGTCAGTGAACATTTTTTCTACCGAAGACGCTAAATTGGAAGGTTGTCATTGCAGACAATAACGAAACCCATGATCCCACGCTACTTCCCGACGTCATCCAAGTACATCTTTTGCTATTGTTCTGATTGAGAGACCCCTAGCGGCCAAAAACTACATATTGTACATTTAAGTTACACCAGGGCTGGATATTTCAACAAGACAACGACCCAAAACACTCTACTCTGGCATTTATGCAGTGGAACAAGTACAATGTTCTAGAATGGCCATTCCAGTAGCCAGAATAGAATATCATTGAAAATCTGTGGGGTGATTTGAAGCGGGCTGTCCATGCTCGGCAACCATCAAACCTACCTGAACTGGAGATGTTTTGCAATGAGGAATGTTCCAAAATACCTTCATCCAGAATCCAGACACTCATTGTAGGCTATAGGAAGCATCTAGAGGCTGTTTTTTCTGCCAAAGGAGGCTCAACTAAATATTGATGTGATATTTCTTTTGGGGTGCCCAAATTTATGCACCTGTCTAACTTCATGTTGATGCATATTGCACATTTTCTGTTCATCCAATAAACCTCATTTCACTACTGAAATATTACTGTGTCCTTCAGTTATTTGATAGATCAAAATTAATTAACAAAACTAACGATAGGTTGCATCTGAAAATAGTTTTTATTATGGCCTCTAATTTCATTTACTTTCATTTTATAAAGTCCTTCATGTTCAAACTCTACACCATATAAATAATTATTATTTAGCAAATTCACACATACAGATTAAGTCTGAATGTCAACCAGACATGTCAGAATATAGCGCACATGATTTTTACCGGAGCGGATGTGCGAAATTTACTCTATTGGCTGCATATGTTCTTGTGCATTCACTGTCAGACCCATTGCAATATTGAGAAGATATTTTTAGTTTTCATATCGATCCCTGATGTATTTGATCAAACCACAATTTCTACCAGGCCATTCCGTGCCAGTAAAAATCATTTTCCGGAGAGCGGAAGCTATATTTAAATTTAGGTCATTTTTCAGTTACTACTTGTCAGTTGAAATAAGTATAGATTCCACTTTATAGCAAATTAAGTAATTTGTTTTCAGTTATTATGTAAATGACCAAGCAGATGAATAAATATCAATTGCTAGTTCAATTGTGACACTGTATTCTAATTACTGAGATATAGTTTGTGTCTATTTTTGTATTCTTCCAAACTTCCATTATTACCACAGCAACAGTAATGCAATGCACAAGTTGACATTTTTTAAACGCATGCCGTAAACCAATCAAACCATTGCGGACTGCTCCATTGACAATGATTTCCGGTGCAACCGCAATCGACGTTTAGAGTAATACCTGATTTAATGATACTGTAACTGGTAGCAAACGTACAGCAACAGACAACTTAAACTACCGGTACTTACTAATTTGCAATGAGAATCTGAAATAAGATCTAAAATAAGCAGTGAATATACCAATTATTTTGTTATACAAATCTACAGTATCAGTAGTGTATCTAGATGCAGGGAGATCTGATTATGGTGACGTCCAGTGTAGCTACTGTATCTACAGTTTGGAGGTGGGTTGATGTAATGCACAGTGATATTATTCTCTGAGACAGATGGCTGTTTCAGGGCCTGTGCCATGGGGGGGCATTAGGGGGCAATGCCCCTTCAAATTTACTTGTGTGTAACACCACCTCCAAACATGCTCTATAAACAGCTGATTAAAATAATATTAATATGATATTGTAAATTAATTATAATCAATACAGATTATAAAGTCACAGCCAGCCACCATACCAACAAATACCCCCCCAGAGAAACCCTTTTTTTAACTGAAATTAGCATATTTTTGATAAAAGTAAGGTAGATTATCTTGAGATATTTACAAGTGCATCGGCAATCACTGAGCTCAACTCTGAATAATAGTATGTTTAACAATTAGTAAAATCTATTTGGTGTACGTATTGGTGCTGTAAATTGGAATCGAATTTTGTTTAACAAAGACGTCTCCAGACACAGGACTAACTAAACCAATATCCGCTGTGCGGAATACTTCAAACTAGGAAAACATTTGGGGCTGAGATAAAGAAACGTCCTGGGCTATAACCCTACTACTTCTTGTCTGGTGACGTCTCTGTTTAGATCTGACATTGGAAGTTTGAACGGGTGACAGAAGAAGCCATGTATTAGTAGAATAATAAAAGAATTGCATAGCTGCATCTCTGCTTCAATTTCCATTAGATTTATTTCATTGGCTACATTTTTAAACCTTATCCTTTATGCCAGCTAGGTTTTAAATATGCAATGTTTTTAAGAACTGAATATTTGATGTGTTTTATTGATGGGTCGTATATTCTGAAGGGTGTGCCATCGTGTGTTAAGGCATGTGAGCGAAGTGGAGATGTAATAGATGACCGGGCAATTTGTCTTCGCCAAAGTGGATTCCAGTGTGGTTCAGCTATTTCAGATGCAGTTTTATTACGTAATACGAACAGAGGGGTCTGAACATTTGTAGTTAAAACAATGAGTAGCTATAAAGCTGATACTGTCAGCCATTAAGCATAGAGAGATATTTAGTGGAGCTGAAGTATGTACATTTCCTGGTTATAATATCTATTATTATGTCTATGCTATTACAATGGTCAAATTACCAAAAGCTTAAATATTTTACTTTGCATTGACCCTTAGGTTGCAGAGATCTGTTCTTCTTTCTATAAAAACTGTTGTTGTTTACGTCTGAACACCACAAATCTGCGTTTTAATCACTGCGGGCATGGTCCTCAATGACAAACACAGTATGAAACTGTCAAATTGTCATAATATTGAAAATGATAAATAGACGTCACTGCAGTTGTCGCTTACGGCTGGTGTCTGACCTGTCCTGCACCACCTTGTCTCTCCATCTTGCTCCCTTAGGACTCTACTTCTACAGTGTGTAACAGGATCAGTGACTGCAGTGAAAGCCCCTGGTCATCCTCTGGGCCCTTAGATGTACACAATAGCTCAGAGAGGACATCTCTAGCAAGGCCCGCAGCCTTCCACAGACTGCAGTTCTGACAATAACACACGGCTGAGAGACAACAGCAGTCTTACATTCAGTGTACAACAGGAAAACACATACAGTAGGGCTACCAAACACACACCAAATCAAATCTAATTGACCTGTCTGAACATCTGAACGGCATAGCCTTTTTCCATGGAAATTATTCCACCGTACCTAGTGTCGTGTTTCTCTTAATGTCTTGTATTTTGTCTGAGAACAGCAGTATTTATCTTAATTTTCCACAAAACTGTTGTCTTCATTGATTACAGATGTGAATCAGTGGCAGCCTGGTCAGATCATACAGTATGAAGTACAGCAGAAAGCTATTCTCTGGGAGGAATACAAGTGACTCAACTTTCCTCATTGGAATTCTCTCTCTTGACTATCTAACAATGGGCTGTGTTCTTGGACAAGGGACAAACAGATAGATTGATGTTTTGAGAGCTTGGCTCTAGTCGGCCAGTCACACTGATGTGTGAACGACTGAGGGAGCAGCAGAACTCTCAGATGCGTTTCCAATTAAAGAGCAAAGTAATTCCTGACACAGCCAAGATGGCCACAAGGCTAAACAGGTCAGAGACAGAATAACATAGCACTCAGGGTCGTCAGATTAGTGCAGTTAAGACAGATGCGAAATCACAGTCCAGCTTAAAAAAGATTTACATCTTATGAGAACTTTCAATCTAGCCTTCGTGAACACCACACACATTTCCAGTCACCTAGCTCCATGCGCTCACATTGACGTACCTGATGGTCCTGTATTTTGCGTCCCACCACCCGGAAGGCGTTGTTGCCCGTGTGGTGGTATATGTGCACTCTGCTGAAGCCTGTGGAGCCTCCGGCCGGAACCCATTTCTTATTGGCATCGTCATACACCATGACAGCGGCTCTCGCCTGACAGATGCTCTGCTCACTGCAGATAGAAGGGGGGGGGGGACATGTCAACAAGCAGCAACACACAAGAGGACATTGTGTCTACCTAGAGCCGAGATGAAGGTGAGGAGGAAGTTGACCTGTCAATCAAGCCAGGCGGCATCCTCTAAGTTCAACCGAAAGGAAATTATAGAGGCTGTCTGCAAGGAAGAGGGTATATAATACATAACTACAAAGACAAGGGACTAAAGGGGAGCCAAATCCAAGATACACTATTGGTCAAATGTTTTAGACCACCCACGAATTTACAGGTTTTGAAGGATACCTTCATTTACCAAGGTGGCATTAAATTGATCAGAGCCTGTCAAAACATGATTAGAGGTGAGCTAAGGGTTTCATCATTAGTACACTGAATTAATGGCTAATGAAAATGTGGCTTTGCCATTGTATGTGAATAATTTATTATAAAATCTGTCATTTCCAACAGTTAGATATTTACAACATTGGCAATGTATTGGATATACTGTATATTTTAATCAATTCAAAGCCACCTTGGTGAACTCCTATCAAATGTAATATGAAAATACGGTACCTTGTTGTTCTTAAACCTTTGACCATGTACATCAAGTGTACATCAGTGATTCTGATACATGATAGACAGTCAATCCTGTGAAGGGGAACTATACAGCCTACGCCACTCAATTAAATGTAACTCTCTAATCAGGGACCGATTTAGACTTTGGACACCAGGTGGGTGAGGTTAATTACCAGGTAGAACAGAAAAACAGCGGGCCCTGAACTTTGAAGACCTACCCACCAGTCTTTGAATTCCCCCAGCACCAGTGCGGGAAATTTAAGACTTTGGCAATGACAGTTGCGTATGGTGATCCATGACAACGGTTACCCACCAGTGGAACAAAAGAAGTAGGCCAAGGCCCTGCCATGCAGCAGAGTAAATTATTCACTAACATGCTTCACCCTCCCGCCCACTCCACTGAAACTACTCCAACCAGGACGAGACAGAAGAGAGTGAGGAACAAGGAAAAATGAGCTGAGAATGCTGGATGGGTACGGAAAGAAGCCAGCAGGATTGGGGGAATTAGGAAAGAAAGCAAAGGAACAGTGACAGAGCACAAGAGAGAGGGGAGGGGGGACATTAGAGAGAGACTGTGAGGCAATTGGACTGAGGGGCAGAGAGGAGAGCCAACAAACAAACACACATTTGCCACGTGAAGTTCAGAAGCAGGGAAGGCAGTGTTGTTTAACATCACACTAAACCAGTGGTCCTCAAACCCTTCCATGGAGGGCCTAGTGTATGCAGGTTTTTGCTTTTACCTTGTACAAGCCTGATGGAGTAGCTCACTAATTGGTTAGGATCTCCCCTCACCTGGCAGTCTAGGTCCTAATTAGGCTAATTACTGAAGAGAAAGACCAAAAACCTGCATACAGTAGGCCCTCCATGGAAGGATTAGGGGACCACTGCACTAAACCATGTAGGGGAAAAGCCATTTTTTCCTCCAACTGTCATGTTTAAAAAAGGCTTGAAACACTCATCTTCTCTCGACATTATACCATGACAAGAAACTGCCCGGTGGAACACTGAATATTGACCTCAAGGGCCATAGGATTGAGTTTGATATGGGGGGGCGCATTTTTCACCAAGGGTGTAGGAGCAGGAGTGGACGGGTATGACATGACCCCCCCTTAATGTTAGAGGTAGTGTAGACAATGTGGTCCCCCCAAAATAAGAACAATTAACAAAACATCTATATGGTGTGTGTGTGTCCCCAATATCAAACTCACTCCTACACCCTTGTTTTTCACAAAATGGTCTTATTATTATTGGGCAGAAACACGTTACCTGCCTCTAATATTGTGGGGGCTTGATCAACCGCTAGCCAGACCTGAGCTGGCTGAGAGACAGATTGAGTCTCCACAAGTTTCAAAAGGTACAAAACAAGATATTACAATAGATCTACTTCACATTAAAACAGAGTCAATATTGTAGAATATATTGCTATCAAACATTGGTAAATGGTAAATGGACTGCATTTATATCCAACAATGGCCACCAAAGCGCTTTACAGAGCCTCACATTCACCCATTCATTCGCACATTCATACACGACGGCAGTGTCAGCCATGCAAGGTGCCAGCCAGCTCGTCGGAAGCAACTGGGGTTAGGTGTCTTGCTCACGGACACCTCGACACTTGGTCAGGAGGACCCGGGGATCGAACCACCAACCTTCCGGTTGCTAGACAACCTACTTGACCCACTGCCGCCCCAACATTCTCAACTAAAACAGATGTAACTTTTTGTTACAACAATAGATACTGTTACTGAAGAGTTGTGCAAAATATGGTAAATACTATTCAAATGATTATCTCCTGTAAAGGTTTTCAAAAGGTGCTTGCATTATTCTGTTGTCGTCTTTTTATTTTTAAAACAGCAAAATGTAAAGACACTCCAAAGGGCTGGATGTAGAGTGTAGGAAAAGTGGGATAAATGCTGACAGATCCAAAGCCTGTAGGGAGGTAGGGATCTCCAGACTGGAAGTGGGAAGTGGATGCCTTCGAAAGGAGGAAGGGGCAGGGTCACTGACTCAGCAATAACTTCCATATCCGAGCTAGCAACATCTCCACCACCCCCCCCCCGTAAGCAAAGTGTCTTAAAATAAACAAACCCATGGCAAACAGACAGACTGAATAGTGATAGTTTCAGTGAATAATGTGTACTTTCTAAATATGAGATGACAGATCCAAACATTTACTGATTATTCGTAATACAGCTAAAAGGGATGGTTACAATACACAAGGGCCTTGTGCAGCTCAGTTGGTAAAAGCTTGTCTTGTCTTGAGATACGCCTTCGAAAACTGGAACATCATTGTATAAAAAGGTGGGATGTTCTCTGTTGTTAATTCTCCATTTCGTAGTTTTGAAAGGCCTTATGATATGATGACATAAGAGCAGTCCAGGAACACTTCAGACATTCATAATAACAGCCAAGATTACTTCAAATTGCTTTGTCAACAACTCAATACAAGCACAGTCACAGTACAAATTATCCTTAAACACCTCTAACAGCTTAGATTAATAAAAACTGTACCTGAAAATCATATTCTTGGCAGAGCTAGAAGATGATCTATCCTTGCTCATCTGAAAAAATCATCATTCAATTTTTGCTTTCCATTAGCTACTGGCAGACTATCTTTAGACCTGAATTAGTTTAGCCAGCATTGCAGAGCCATTCATATATCCATCTGTCTGCTCTAGTGTCGTAAACGAGGGCTAATAACCTAACAGCAAACCTGAACCTCATCCCACTAGAAATGGCAAGCTAGAACTACATACCACCAATACTACAACCAATAATAATGCACTACTGGCTGGTTAGGACATGGTCAAAAAACTGTAATTTTGTATTTGGACCACGAAATAAGATTTTAAATAGATAGACCTGATGCAAATTGTGTATTAAAGTAGCTCAGTACAAAAAAAATTTTTACAACATTCTATATGTCCTTGTTCCACATTCCCACTAGTCTCCTTGTTCCACATTCTTACTAGTCTCCTTGTTCCACATTCCCACTAGTCTCCTTGTTCCACATTCTTACTAGTCTCCTTGTTCCACATTCCCACTAGTCTCCTTGTTCCACATTCCCACTAGTCTCCTTGTTCCACATTCCCACTAGTCTCCTTGTTTCACATTCCCACTAGTCTCCTTGTTTCACATTCCCACTAGTCTCCTTGTTTCACATTCCCACTAGTCTCCTTGTTTCACATGAATCTTGCAGAAGTGTAATGGAGTTCCTAGCCCACACCAATAGAGAATCCAAAACACATCGGGCCTTTGGCACTGAACTGCCACCACTTTCCAACCGCAAGCAAACCAAAACCCAGAGGGATCCAACCCAAAACCAAGGGGAACATTCTAGTTAATTCACACAGCTCTTCAATGAGGATGCTTACTACCACTTTTACTTCTACATTCAAAAACTGCATAGTCCCCTTAAGCAATGGTATTGGTGGACCGTTACCCTAAACACATTTGGGTTGAGTAATGTATGTGCTTTCTGCATTCACAACAGACACAAGTCCTAGAAAGACCACAGAGAACCAGACAGGCTGAGAAACAAGACAAATTCCTAGTTTTCCCAACACAGTTTTTAATGTGGTCCTGATTGGTAGATTTGTAACATGCTGTGTACGAAAGCAAAGCACAGTGGCGTCTCTCTCATTTCAGACAGCCAATCATCAAGCCTGGAAATACTAGTAAGACTAAACAGACAGCCTGTGGTCAAACTGTAGTCCTGACCACATTCAAGAGCACATCATCCTCCCATCAGATCCTTTCAGGATGCGCTCAGCACACCTACACAGCTGGCTCTGGGCCCACCTCAGCCTCCCTGACAGACTGGAAATAGAACAAGAATGGGGGGAGCATTTCAATCCATTCATTAATGTTAATGTCTCCATACCAAAATATAACATCAAAGGGTCTGTCTGTGAGAGCAGGGGGAGGGGCCGCAGGGGGAGGGGCCGCAGAGGGAGGGGCCGCAGAGGGAGGGGAGACTGCAAGTATTCCAGTGTTTGTATAACAGTGGTTCCTAAACCTCTCCTCGGGGACCCCCAGACAGGCCAGGTTTTTATTTTCACCCTGAAATGACAACTGATTAAATTAGTCAACTACACATTACACCTTTGACTAATTGAATCAGGTGTGCCTTTTCAGGGTTAAAACAAAAACATGGCCTGTCTGGGGGTCCCAGAGGAGAGGTTTGGGAACCACTGTTGTATAACATCCAGTCTGATACTGGATAACCATATGCATAAAAACATGTCTACTCAAAGCTGAATCAATCATCAAAGTTGTGTGTCACAGGTTTGGACAAGATAAAGGTAGCATTTGGAACAGTACAGTACTATAAAGTATATATTGTTACCAAAGAGTTACTCTACAGTTTATTAAAGTGTGCTACCGTAAGGTAGAGTTTTCTACTGTACATTACAGGCTGATACAGTATAGTAGAGGCTAGCAGAGTAGAGGTTGGTTTAATATGGTACAGTATAGTTTAGTATACTGCACAGTGTTTTGCAGTACTTTACTAGATGTTGCTTTACTGTGAAGTCATTCAGTGATCTCTTGGCCAAACAGACAGCACTTCCTCTACCTCCCGTAGACCCTACGCCACAGGGATGCCTTCACAGAAATTAAATCTATAGAAGCCTCATTAAACTGTTTTGCTTGGTCAATCGATTAGTACACAAAAAAATGGCGACTGTCGTTAGTTGTCACGGTAACAACACACAAATCGGTTTAATGCGGAAGTGGGCCGATAGGTCTTTGCAATGGAATGGTACATGTAAAAATGGCTGCCACTCTGACCATTCTGCTACATTTATTTGCACTGGAACGGCACTTCTAATCATTCTATTTCTATGGATGCCTTGGTCAAACGTTCAGTGGTCAAACGTTTCTATTTTCCACAGTGCCACAGAGATAGCATAGAAATACTAGTCCTTAAATTGTGAACTTGCATGCAATGGTTATGGCTTAACAAACAGGAATGTAGGCCTAGCTATCTGTCCACCATTTTAATGCTATTGCTATAACTTGCTTTAATAAGAGTTTCTCTGAGGAGAGGTCAATTTACAAGCTGGAAAACAATACAAAAAATGCGAAGCATTTAAATCGAAACAAAATGAAGACAAAGAAACATGAAGGGCAGAGTATTTTTAATCATGTTATGAGCCTTTGTGTAGTTGTGTAAAGGAACGAAACATCTTTATTTGAATGTTGACTAAACAGAAGGGAATTTCCACAGGCAGAATGAGATCCTGCCTTCCACAGAGTCTCTTTCTGACTCAGAGAGGACGTTCGGGCCCACAGCTGTGGCTGGATGAGAGGCAGTGGGCCAGGGAGAAGGGCCAAGGTTAAGGGCTGTTCATGGCCCACTGACAGGATAATGGCGTCAGGCACCAAACCACCCACATCTGTAGCCCCATAGGACACAAAACCGCTAAATATATTACAGATAAGGTCCCCTTTATATTCCGATAGATTTCAGCCACATTGGACTCCTCTCGAGCCCAGCTCAGGGCTTTTATAAAGTTAGCAAAAGAATGAAGATACTCTAAAGTTATTTCAAAGGTGCAATACTAACTTAGCTAGCTATCTTAGCATGCTACCTTAGCATGCTAAGATAGCTAGCTAAGATGCTTACCATCAGTGTGTTCATCATTGCCTGGAAGTGTAGTAAGCTGCCTGAAGCAGCAAATTGTTATTTTAAGTTTGTTACAAGTGAAATATAAACGGCGAATTTTGCCAAAAGGTGACAACCAAGAATTTTACTGCGTAAGCTGGTGGTAAATGCTGTTTATGTGGACATTGGGCATATCAAAGAGCAAAATGATTGGTAACCTGCTTTGCCTGTATACATACATGTACACTGTCTTAGACATACACTGTCTGTGTGTGTGAGGTGTGTGAGGGGGAGGTTCTCACTGACCCTGGTGCAAGGGGTAGGCAGCTGGTTGTTAAATGTCTGAGGGGGTACTGTAAAGTTTGGAAAACACGGTTCTAGACTATATAAAATGGACACAGTAGCATCTCTGCAATCGTTTGCTTCACACAGCTTCAGTACATATGTTAATAATCCATAGCTCTGAATTAAAATCGAATTGACGCCACAGTTCCATCAAGGTTTAGTTAAGCCTGTGTCTAACATCTTAACCTTCTCCTTCTATGGGTTTAATGGCAGATCACAACCGACTTAAGGTGCATATACCGCCACCAACTGTACCGGAGTGTGAGGCAGGTGACGGCCCACCCAATTCAGGTCCACCCAATTCAACCCACGACCCTAAGACATGGACATACTGCCCACCCCTACTCATCCCCAGCACTCCCCCCACACCACATTACCTACCCTCCCCCCTCACCTTCATAAACTCATGAATCATCTCCCCCGTGATGTCAGTAACACAAACTCCTAGCATTCCTTCCCTAAACCTGACTACACTACACAGAAATGCCAGAAACTCAACCCTGCCCACCACCAACGTATCCTTACCAACCACACACTCATGCTTACATGTCTCAGACAACACCACTTTGTGAACACCCAAACCTTCCTCTGACACTGGGCCTGCATCCCGCTCCTTCTCCACCAGCACACCCAACCCAAGGCCACCCACTCTCCTTCAGCATAAGTGACCTTATCCACCACCTTAACCCGCTGTGCCTCCGCTGCCCGCTTCTGAACCATACACACCCCCAAACACAGCACTGTGCTCCCCACCACAACTACAACACCTCACCTTGTCCCCTACCCCACACTTGCCACACTCATGAGGACTCCCACAACTAGCACACCTACCTTGTCCTCTGCACACAGCAGCCACAAGCCCCATACACTGACATTTAAAACACCTCAGTGGCGGTGGCACATATTTCCTCACATAAAAACTAAGATACCCAACATGCACGCTATTCGCCAACGGCCCTTCAAACTCAAACAACACTCTCGGACTCACCTTCTTCAACCCCAACAACCTACAACCCAACCGTCTCGCTTCCAGCACAACCCCTCCGACACCACATCTTTAAGCTCCTCCGTAGACAGATCCTCCGGAACACCTGTGATCACCCATCTCACCTTCGCAGCCCTCCCAGGCATTTCACCTTACCCCCATTCAACACCTCCAACTTCAGTAACTTATCCCTTTGAGACACACTACCCACCACAATAAGTACCTTACCACTGCTAAAACACTGTGCATCTTTCACCCTCCCAACCTGTTCCTTAATCGCCATCGTGAGTAAGACCATGTGCAACACCCTACCTGTCGGGGCTGTAAAACACCACCAACACCTTAAATCCCTGTTCCACATCTCCCCGTGCCAGCCCTTCACCCTCTCTCAAACTACACTCACCACCCTCTTTCTTCCGTGCACGTTTCTCCTTCGTCCGTACATAAGGTGAATCCTCAAAACCTACCCCCACACCGGCAACACCCACACTCCCATCCAAACTCCCTTCCATGCCAACCTCATTCAAGTTACAAAGTTACGCTCTCTCTTGCTCCAACTCCGCGGCATTGAAAGCCCACGAGGACGTCATGCCTTACCGACCCCGACCATTCCAATGTCTTAACCTCCATGCAGCCTGTTTTAATATCAGAGCAAATTGACTACTCCCCCGCTGATGCACCCAGCTCTGGAAATCTTAAAAAATATTCCATGACACACCCACAACTGCGCGATTACAGTCTCAAGACATAATGTAAATACATCCAGTATGGAAATTATTTTGTGTAATCTTGAGCATTTCTCAAGAGGTCCCGAATATGCGGCAGAAATATAAAGTAGGGCCCAAGACAGCAAAAGTAAACAGTTGTACAGGGATGTAAACAATGGCTGAATTTTTTTATCACATTCTACAAGTACAAAGTCTGCGCTGGTGATGGTAAGCATGTATTCTTAAATATATAGTAAGCCAGTATGACAGTACTGGGACACACCACCGCAACATTATATTGCGTTTAGAATTAGACAATGAAATCACGTAATATCGTTGCTAGCCTACACTAAACATTATTCTGATAATGTGGGCAAGAAGTTAAATAGCTAGCTAGCTATGGTGGAACATGTTATCTTTGAGCAGCAATGACCTTCTTGTGAATTACAGTTCAGAAAGAAAAGAGAACATACTGATTTGAACATTTAATAGATACCATGCAACAATGTTGGCCTTTGCATTAGGTTCTGTGCATTTGGGGTAACTCATAGTATCACCTGGATGCTCACTATTGTGTTATAGCTATCTAAAACATAGATAAGTACAGTCCTAAATAATATGTATAGGCAATAAGAAAGGTACAATATGCAGTATCAAACCCCAAGCAAAAGTGCTAATGTGACAAGTAGGCAACAGACTGAGTACACAAAACTACTTCAAATAAGCCATGATTTTGAAAGGGAAATTCCGAGACGAGTATGGTGGGTTTCCGATGTCAGCTAAGGCATTGCTAAGCCAATTACGTTCATTTGTTGATTGCTAAGCTAATGTGCTAGCAAGCTCTGCATATTATGCTAGTTTTCATAAAGGTTTGTGAAGTCAAAAGTTGGGTTAATCATACAAACCAGTTTTCCGTCATGCCTAAAGGGCAGTTCAGGATAATGTCAATGAGAAAGTCTGCGTATACACAAGTTTATTTATTTAGCAGTCTTAAGGTTTGTGGGTAGAAGCTATACCATAGCCTATTGGTCCATGGGTTGGGATTATAAACGTGGACAGTTTGGGGTGCAGCTGGTCAGCAAATGCTTTAAGAAGGCACCCCAGTAATCTCTCTTTTCAGCGTTAACCTTTAAAACGGTATTACTCATGTCTGCCACGGAGAGCATGATTACACGGTCATATTGAATAGCACGGGAGCACTATTGCTGTCCTAAAAAAATGAACATTAAAGGTATTTCGCTCCTTTGGGAGGATTGCATTGCTGGGTCTCTTGGTTAATTTTTAGCCTGACATGATTACATGTAAACCACAGGCCAGAGAGGGGAAATGATCCAGACTGACCATCTCGAAGGCATCAAAGATGGGGAGGCCCTCAGCCAGTGGTAAAGTGGGTTAAGATATAGACAGAGGTGTCAAAAGTAAAAGTACTTTGCTGAGTTCACTCGTTTTGGGAATTCTCAAAATAAAACTCAACTTACCAGGTAATGGGAGTTTATTACTACTTATTCACCACAATCTTTGTTTTACACTTTGTATTGATTTGAATAGATCACTGATCTTATTTGGTTTTATATGGTTCGTTCAGTCTCTTATTTCTTAAACTCTACTATTTTCTAATTGTTTTTCATTTTTAATTTAATTGCTTTAATTTTATCTTTAATCTGTTTAAATTTTTTATGGTTTCCTGTTTATGTAAAGCACCTTGAATTGCCATTGTGTATGAAATGTGCTATATAAATAAACTTGCCTTACCTTGATTAGTTATGAACTGTCATTTTGGTCTCAATTAGGAACTTCCTATAACTTGTGAACTCAGCTGCACCCAGAAAAAGTACTTTTACTTGTACTTCTGACACCTCTGGATACAGATGTGGTTAAAGGTTCAAGGTATCAACTGGACAAAGAAACTAGAGTTCTTCAGACCTGAAGTAATGTCTTCAGGCACAGAAGACTGGGCTAGCTTTAAATACTGATCTACCACCATTAGGAAGTTGCCTGTTTATTTTCTCAAACTCAGAAAACACAACAACACACTGCTATCACATGATCCTTTAGTGTAGAGTAAGCATCCCAGAACAACCAATGCCTGACAACCTACAACTGGCCTTCTTATCTCACAACTTACTCGTGTCTTACAGATGAGTTTTCTAGAACCATATCTTCACCAAAGTACAAAACACAACATGTTTCACGCTCCATTATTTCAACACTTTCACCACAGTTTCAGTTGGCTAGAAACCTATAGCACAAGAATATACTGCATTCCTCCCAGCAATGAATTGAAATGGAAGGAAAAGCGGGCGCCTGTGAAATAATAATGTGTCGATGATGTTGATGTAAAATAAATGTCTTAAACTGCTGTGTCAGATACTGTTCTTGACAAGATCAAAACACATCTATCTAGGGAGGATCGCTTCTGCACAGTGCAACCGCGGCAGTATTTTTCTATCAGTTCAGAAAGTGTTGTCTTTGTAAAAACCAAAAGCATTACGGCCTTAAGTCTCAATGTCTCCTGAAAAACAAGTATCTTACATTGACACCAGTTCCTCCAATTGTGACTACTGCCAGAGTCTGCTGAGGAATACAGTAGAGTAGAGTATTGAATGTAATGCTAAACATGAAAACACCATATCCTCAGTCTTTATCAACTTATTTCAACTTGAACAAAAGAAACCTTACTGATTCTGTCATTATTCAGGAATGTCTATACTTGGTAGAGTAGTTTCTTGATAGTCTGATCCCACCTGTAACAACGGTCCAAGGCAGAATGTTATGGCAGTTGGTGGGATAACTGTGTTCTGTAACCACGATAGTTGCTAGAAGGAGTACTAGACTGATTTGTAGTCTTGTTAGCCTTGTCAGTCCCAGTGTTAGTATATAAATGTGCGTTTCATACTACCATTTTTCATATCCAACTAAAAACAATTATAAACCCAGATAGAAAAATCATGTCTGGTCAGGAGTAGCAATACATGAATGATAGACAGAGGGATGTGTAACAGAGGGATTTCTCACATCCAGACTGTAGCAATAAAATCCCTATGCATTCTTTGAAATTTTGTTTAAAATCATACATTTAACGGCGGTCACTGCATTGCAGAACAGTCTACTTCATGATAGTCAGTGTTTCGAGCCTGACTATGGGTTCTCTGACTTCCCCCAGGCCTCCTGCAGGAGGTAGCGCAAATTGGCATATCGCTGCCCAGGATTTGGGTTAGATAAATTAGATTATCTGTCCTGCCACGTTGCTCTCCAGCCACTCCTTGTGTCCAGATCGGGTGCCTGTAAATTCAATCACGGAAGCATAGTTGGTGAACGTAATCATCCCGTGCATGATCCGACTAAAGGCTTCTGTGTTGGGTGAACAGTGCGAAAGGAATCGGCGGCTAGGGCGACATGTGGTTGGATAAACCACATGCGCACCCTTTGCCATCCCACTGATCTGTCCAAAGAGTTGCGGAGCTGCCGACAAGGCAGGATTAAAGGGAGGAGGGAGGGGAGAAAAATGGCGGGCGGACTAAAATATTTCACACAATTATAATTTAAAGGGGAACACCAACAAAATTCTATATTTATGATATTTAAAATCATTTGAAGTAGTTAGACTGTCTCCCTCATAAGTCAGCTCTCTTACTCAGGGAGAACAGGGTCGAACTATCGCAACTGCTATGTCAATAGGCTATATGGCTCTGTGCAGAAGAATGCATTTGATCAAAATTTGTGAAATAATAATTATTTGCAAAAAAATCACAAAGAAAATCCCGCTACATAAAATATACATTTTGTATAACAAGTCAGTTGCATGGTTTAAAATGTATATTTTCCTGCCTATCTGCCGATGAGGCAACACGCACCCTACTTACTACTTTCATTCAATGAAATGCAGACTTTTTCTATATTCATTCTAATATATTCTCAATCAGGGAGGGTCTGATTAAGAATATATAATAGATAGATGGATGATATGTTGTGTTTGGAAACTACTGAAGTATGAATTTAGAAGACTGCATTTTTTGAAGGTGCATCTAGAAGGTGCCCTCTCACTGGCCATGGAAAGAAGGACGTGATCTTTCACATCGGCTTTTCCATTGCACTTCCAGACTTGGAGGTTTTCTTTGTGAAAGAACATTTGTTTTTCATGCAAGTTATCATTATTTCACAAAGTATCAAATGCAGTAATCTGCACAGACTCATATAGCCTATTGACGTAACACTCGTGTTAGTTCTACCTGGTTCTCCCTAAGTGAGAGAGCTGATTTATGAGGGAGACCGTCTATAAGTACTTCAAACGATTTAGGAACACAGACAAATTATAGAATTGTTAGTATTGCCCTTTAAAATATATATATATATACAGTATATTTATAATGCATTTCTCTGAGCCTATTTTGGTCTCCTAAATTCTCAGTCTAATTTTGTGGGGGTAAAGAAACCAATTGAATCCTTCAAAAATGTTTTGACCGAAGTTTAAATGACTGATCATAGTAGTGGCACCTACATTATGACAGTTCCGTTAAACACCAGCATGTGTGTGTCTGTGTGCAGGTCAAAGTGCAAACAAATATTTCCACTGGAAAGGGAAAGCAGAAAACAGATTCCATTCCCATATAATCCCACTCATAGCTTTCACAGAGCACCCGTCAACCTGGCCGTGTGTATCCAGTTGGACTGAAGACTGACTGGATTCGGGGGACTATTTGTGATGAATATCACTTCCTCATCATCTAACAGCACACTGTACACATGTGTAGTGAGCCCCCTCCTCCCTGCTAACCTAGAGTAACAATCCTCCATTGGTGTTTCCCTGCTTTTCCACAGTCTTTTAATAGGCTGAGAGAAACTACAGCCATCACCTTAGCAACACAGTGTACGTGGGTGGGTTTTTATGTGGATCCCTGGCTGCTTTCACAATGCTGAGAGAGCCAGAGAACAAGAGCTAGAGAGACCCGAGAGCGCAAGCAAGAGCAACCGACCCAGACTAAACCATTCATCTCTCTATTCCACACACACACACACACACACACACACACACACACACACACACACACACACA